>BHFT01037158.1:0-33558 GCA_004320025.1 Laticauda laticaudata
TCCTATTCTGACTGTTGTTTGAATAAAGCCTTTGTTGTTGGAACTCGGTCTACCTCGTGTGTTTTCCGAATAAAACACGCATGACCTATCCATGCTTTCCAACTGCTGCCACCCCTTTATGGCTTCAGGAGATGGCATATCCCCTTGGCCATTAGTCCCCTTTAATTGCACCCAAGCAGCCATTTCACTGTGACCTAGAACGAAGTGCAGGAAGTTAGCACCAACCCCTCTCCTAGAAGAGTGAAATGCTTTGGGAAATATCATAAAAGGCAGGATGTTATATTTCCCTAAAGAAAAAGACATGCTCTTGGAAAGCAGCCCCCACCTTTCCAAATAGCCCCAGCAAGACTGGATCAGCCTATCTATAAGACAAAAAGCCTTCAGCTCCAGGGTGATGGGACTGTCCTTCAGGGCAAAGCCATTCAACCACAATAGGAACAGTACTGTATCAGCCCAAGTTTCAACCAAGCTTGACTTCGAAAACCTACAAAGTTAACCCTTGCATAGCCCCATGGGAGTCTGACAGCAACCAATAGAATACATATCCTTGCTACAGGAACAGGAAGCTCAAGGGCAAGTCAAGAGAGGGTATAAATAACACTCACTCTCCACTCCATGTGGTCAGCTGCCCAGGACTTAAAACCCACATGGTCCTGTTCACCAATAAATCATCTTTCCAATCAGCCTCCTTGTTTCCAATGTCTTTCTCCCAGCTTGGAACTGAACCAGGTAGAAATTTCTTCCAACAAAAATGGAATCGCTCTGGTTCTTCTGACAAGCCCAAGCAGAAGCACCTTGAGCCTTAATGGAAAAACAGCAGAAGAACCCTTGCAACCAAAAAATAAACCAGTCAAAATAACCCCTGGCCACCCAATTCTTTGCCAGACACTGTGATGAGGAATCTTATGGTTGCAAATACTGTTTTAAGCTGGATTTAGGGGGATTAATGCTCAAATGCTTCTTCTTCTAAAGAGGCTTGGAAATTGGATTTTTCACCCAGAGGGACAAGGGTTGAACATTTTGTATCTGGAAATGGTGCTTTCCCATTTTCAGGACTATGAAGTTTTTTACTTATTGCTTTAAAAAAACCATGGTTGCCAGATTTGGGTATGGCCAGTCTAGAGAAAAGAAGGACCAGGGATGAGTTTTGGTCACAACTAAGTTTTGGTCACAACTAAGACAATGAAAGGCCTGGAAACTAAAACATAGGAAGAACAATTGGAGGATTTGGGTTTGGCTAGTCTAGAGAAAAGAAGGACTAGGAGGGACATGATAGCACACTTCCAGTACTTGAAGGGCTGCCACAAAGAAGAGGGAGGGGTCAAATTATTTTCCAAAACACCAGATCAAGGAGAGAAACAACCTGGAATTGAGAAGAAACTTCCTAACAGCAGGGACAATTAATCAGTAGAACAGCTTGCTTGAAGACGTTGTGGGGGCCCCATCCCTGGAGGTTTTTAAGAAGAGACTAGACAGCCACTTGTCTGAAATGGCCTAAGGTCTCCTGCTGAAGCAGGGGGTTGGGCTAGAAAACCTCCAAGGTATCTTCGAGCCCTACAATCCTGTCATTTTTTGTTACACATGACCGATTGTTGGTTCTTGGTTTTTTGTAAAGGTGTAAGCAGAAGAAAGTCAGATATATTATTTCCTTCAATCATAACTGCTACCCAGCAGTTAATTAATGAATGAATGAATCAGTTTTGGTTGGTTTATCAGAAACTGTCAATGGAATGTGGGGGAGACCTTGGGGGACGAGAAGTTAATTGTTGCCTATCAAGTAAACTGGGAAATACCTTGAAAACGTGATCCTGGAGAGAGAGCTTTGAGGGATCTGCCCTCCCAAGTGGCTTCTGCATGGCTTCTGCCACATGTCTGCTGGGGGGAAAAATAACAATTCTGATTGGAAAAGTTTTGTAAGTCAATACAAGTTGCCCCTTCTTAATTGAGAAAAAAACATGTGTGAAAGTGGGACTTTGATGATCATCTCTCTCACTTTCATGACCTCAGGATATAGGAGGGCATGTGCTTCAATTACACCTTTCTGAACTTCAAAAATCTGTTTCTGAACTTGGCAGGGAATTCATCACTGGTTATATGGAAATAACATCTTCAGAAAGATTAAACATCCGCATTGTTCGGCAGAAGGAGAAAATGGCAAATCCATCATGGCTACAATTTTGCTGATTCTTTAACTCTTCCTTACTTATGCGACGCTCCACATCTCAGCAAGTATGGGGCAAAACTTTTGCACCCCAGTTTTTCTTTGTTCATTTTTTATTTTATTGTGAAAAGTAAATGTTCATCTATGTACATAAGAGAATAACGATGATGGTGATGATGGATCCACACGAAGAGTCCTTCTCAATGGCCTGGAGTAAGCAGGTATTATTGCCTGAAGACATTGAAAGTAGTGTTGCAGGATGTAAGCAGTTCTGAATAGAGTTGCCTTTTGCAAGTGACAGGTGACAATTTTGTCAATGCCAATGGTGTTCAGATCTTGCTCCAGATGTTTTGGGACTGCACACAGAGTGCCTATTGATGTTGTGTCAGGGTCGGTTCAGGGTGCTTTGAAAAGAGGTCTGTAGGGGGGGTGCATAAGCGCACCAATTGTGCCTACCGTCCCTGTCCTATTGTTTCTTTTATTTTTCTTACATGTATCCATGTGTTCATAACTATGTTTTTACTTATACCTATTATCTTGTAAGCAATTGACAAACCAAATTAAATAAAAAAATAAAAAAACACCATACCTCCAAGCCATGCCCNTATCCATGTGTTCATAACTATGTTTTTACTTATACCTATTATCTTGTAAGCAATTGACAAATAAAAATAAATAAATAAATAAATACCTCAGCAGTTCATACATAGGGGAGGCATCTCATACGTTTAGTGGCTAATGCAGCTTACATGTATATAGGAGCAGGTACCTCAGAATAATGAATAACAGATCTGTAAAGGACCTTAGAGGTCTTCTAGTCCAACCCCCTGCTCAAACAGGAGACCCTCTACCAGCCTTTTGGGCACCAGGGGCCAGTTCCATGGAGAGAGGTTTTTCTGTGGACCAGACTAGGGGGGGCATGGTTTGTGTGCTGCCTGCATCCTGCGGATGGGGCTTCGCCTGTTTGCGTAGCCTGGGTTTTGGCCTGCTGCACCCCAGTGCCGGTCCATGGAGCAGGGTTGGGGACCTCTTCCCTCCAGCATTTCAGACAAATGTTTGTCCACTCTTTTTCTTTAAAACCTCCAGTGTTGGAGCACCTTCAGCTTCCAAGCCGTTTAATGACCTTCCATCCCTTATTTCTTGCCCTGCCATCAGGTGTTCTGCAGCCCCTTAAATATTGGAGGACTGTTCTTGTGTCACCCCTCGTCCTCCTCTTTCTTTAGACTAGATGCCACCAGTTCCCACAACCGTTCATTGGTTTTACCATCACAACCTCCTTGGCTTTGCTAAGTAGAAGGTGTGACTTTTAATTCTCATGGAAAAACATGGAAACAGGCCAAATCAATTTTGCACAGGTGGCTAGCTAAGAACCCTAACCATGAGTTGCAGAAATGCACACAAAGTTGACTTTTGTAAATAAGTGCAAGCATTAGCGGTCTCAGGGAAGCCAAGACAGGGGCCCACCTGAGTCCCAGTAACCCAAAAGAACAGGTTTCATTTTTGCAACCTGACAGTTCCTTGGGCTCCTGAAAAGTCTGCTTGTTACATCCAGCAATCCAGGATCACTACGGAAAGGACATTAAGAAGACCATTAGGAGGAGGAGGAGAGGAGGAGGCAGGAGAGGAGGAGGAGGAGGAGAGGAGGGAGGAAGGAAGAAAGAAGAAGAAGAAGAAGAAGAAGAAGAAGAAGAAGAAGAAGAAGAAGAAGAAGAAGAAGAAGAAGAGGGCATTAACGGTAGTTTCTGTCCCTCCACCATGGTACATTTGCTGGGGGAAAGATAATGAATGCAACTTCTAATATTAGTCCCTCATTATTGCAGATTAACTGGGAGGTTGTAGATATATTTCAGCCCTGCTGTTATAGTGCCTGAGAACAGATGTTAGTTATATCCCAGCTACATCCCGATTATATCAACTCCTGGTGGAAGACAGAACTGCATCTAAGGGAGAGTTCATTAAACATAATGCCACATTCTCAGGACAGTTTGATATTCCTTCCTTCCTGATTTTCTTTTTCTTTGTTCAGAGATCTGAGCACTGAATTCTCATTATAGAAGAACTTGGAATCACTCATCTGGTAGACTCTTACCAGAAGGAGAATTCCTCATTGGCCAAGTGTGGTTGGACACACAAGGAATTTGCCTCTAGTGCATAAGCTCTCAGCATACATACAAGTAACAAGTGATACCTCATGATCATAATCATGAAATACAATCCTAATAAATCATCAGATAGAAACTCAGTGATGGTCATAGGATACTAAATAAGCAAACAACATAAATTACAATAGAATATAAATCAAGGCAATCAATATAAATTGTGAGATACAAACAACAAAGTTATAGTCATAAGAAGCTAAAATGAAATAGGAAGGATGAAAAAATGAGAAGGATAATAGGTAACTCAGCCCTGTGGTAGTGGTTTGACATCCTAGGGCATAGACGGTGTTGTGGGAACTAGTTGTTTAGCAGAGTGATAGCGTGGAGGAAAAGTGTCTTTGTGTCTGATTGCTTTTGTAGCGTTCGCAATAGACAAAAGCCGAAGTCTTCACTCCGGTGCGTGTTTCCAGCGGGAACATGGACCGTTCCTATTGGTTGATGCCGTTTGACAACTGGCTATAAAAGGGAGCTGTCAAACGGCATCAGCTGTTGTCCGCCAGCTGGCTGCCTTGTTAGCGCAGCAGCCGCAGCAACCCTTTATTGTTGCAATAAAGTAAAAAGCTGAAGTTCACTCCCAGTTTTGCCTCAGGTTATTCCGCCACTCTACAACAGCTTTGGCATGCAATGCCCTGTAGACTACAAATTTAAAATTGGCAAAAAGAGGTTGCTTTACAAGCAGGTTTGAACAGTACTCAGATCAAAGAGTGAATGTGCCTGATTTGAGGGATGTCCTAATCCATCCCATTCACCAAACCATCTCCAGAACTTCAGTTGTAGTTCAAAACTTTAGAAGGACATAAAATCACCAAGCTTGCCTCCAGAAATTGTGGGTCCTTCATCTCTTTTTGAGATGAGACTGGACAGCCACTTCTCTGAAATAGCATAGGATCTCCTGCTTGAGCAGGGGCTGGACTAGAAGATCTCCAAGGTCCCTTCCAGCTCTATTCAGATTCTGATCTAGTATGAGTTTCAGGGATGCTATAGAAGTGAAAAACTACCTTCTCACAAATCATCTGATGATTGGCTTCCTCAGAAAAAGGAGTTTACTCATGAGGAAATAAAATAGCCAGTTGTGAAGAGTAAGCCAACAGAAGACCAAAAATGGGACTTGGAAGAGCAGAGTGTGGATATAAAAGCTGGATTAAAAGTTTTCTTTTTACATTGTCCCTTATTCTTTCACCAGGTACAGTATGTGTCACAAACAGATCGTGCAAGACAGAGTATGAGCGTCTTAGATAATGGGAAGGGCCCATAAATTAGAGGTGACTCAGAAAGTCCAGACAGGTAGAGAATTTAGCTGAGGAAAAAGAACACTCAGTCTGTGACCTCAACTATTAGCTCTTCCAACAACCAAAATTTGGGCTTGTTCCTCCATTAATAGGACAATCTCTAAACATCCAGTTGAGGTCAAAAGTGAATTTTTGGGTCAGCAAGCTATTTGTGGAATTCACTGCCGTGATGAATGATGGGAGCCATTCTTTCAGTGGCTTTAAAAAATAATGAACCAGTTTTACAGAAGACCCATCCAAAGCTATAATAGCTCACTTTTGAACCAAGGGAGAGCTGTTTTTGGAAAAGTGGTTCGATTATTTTCTCAAACCTAGAAATAATCTAGAACAACCTACAGTAGAACTGCCCAAGGCAGGAGTCCCATCCTTGATAATAGTTTAGATGTTGCCAGAGAACATCAAGGGCCCCACATTTCTTTACCTGAAAAGCATTTATCTTAACAAAACATCTGAAAATAAAATATTTGAAAGGATTTCATACAATCTTTGGTTCATTTCAACCTTTTTCAACTTGATGCCCTCGAATCTTTTGGATTACAATGCCCATCTTTAAAACAAAATGTGTATAGGATTGCCAGAATAGGAAAATTAGGTGTCTAGAGAGCTCCAGGATGAAGTTATGAAAGACCCCAATATTTTGTAATCTGATTGTCATCTCAAGGCACAGCAAGAACATTTGGATATCAACAGATCTTTCACACATTGTTTCAGCAAAAATCCAGGATTGAAATCTTCACCATGCAAAATTTGTGTTTTATGGTTGAGCAACACCAGTGTCAGAAGAATAATTTTGGGGTTCCAATTCAAGATGGGGCTAAGCAAGAATAAATAAAAATGAAATTCAAACAGCTGTGAGAAAGGAAAAAAATATATTTATTCCCAAAATCAAAGGGATTTGTTTTGGGGGCAGCTGCAGAGAAATGGGGTACAGCGAGATTGTCTTATGGGAGCTTGTCCTGGGTGTGCAAGTGTTTACGTGTTGATTCTAGGGTGACATTTGTGGGTATATGTACGTACGTGTCATCTATGGTGTTTATTCTTGTGAACATGCAATTCCTCTGGGAAACCAAATTAATTAACTCTATTTGTGTTTGTAGGCCTTATCCTTCGATATGTGGATTAGGTCTGGGTAATTTATTTGGGGGTTTGAGGAACCTCGAGTAAAAGATTTTCTCCCATTTGCTATTTTTACTTGATTAATTTAGTTTCAGCTTGACTGTCAATTATCTAGCAGAGACACTGATTTTCAGTCCATTGTGGAGTCTGTTAGTGTTTTAAGGGAAGATGGAAACCATGTAAAGAATAAAATAAATAAATTGTCAGGATTCCAGCAATTACTCTAATTAAATCATGAGCCTTGAGCCACACTCCCAAAACTTCAAAGAATTTATCAGAAGTTAACATGACGGCATTAGCCTGGCCGTAGCTGACTCTGAGATATGAAACACTCCATAGCCAAGAGTCATCAATCATACTCTCCAATTAGATTTTTGCAGGGCAGAAGCTTCAGTCATCTAATCAGTCTCTGAAGAAAATATGAATGGAATGGACTTTTGATTCCACACTGCTGCCTGCTCTTTGAAACTCCCCCCTTCTTTCTGTTGTCAACTATAAAACATGTATAGAAAATGTTTTATGAGTTGACATAAATTTTGACATAAACTTCCCACAAAACGTATCGTTTATTTGTTTGTGGTGTTGTTGTTGTTTTAAAAAAACCTGCATTCAAACAAACAAAGACAATCCAATAGCACAGACTTGGGACCAATAGTTGTGAAAACATGTATCTGTATATCTTACCCAAAAATAATAATAATTATTATTATTATTATTGTTGTTGTTGTTGTTGTTGTTGTTGTTGTTGTTGTTTGTTATTTTTGAAAACTCAGGCCTGGCCAGAGACTCTCTTTTGAAAACTAATAAGACTACAAACTTAGTAAACATAATGCATTGAAGAGAGAAACTTTTTTTTTCTTTAGAAGAAAAGTTATTAAAATTAACTGAAATCCAGGCTACTGTTCCAAATGAAAAATGGACAACAGCAGGCTACATATATCCTGAGGTCTCCGGCATATTTATTGAGCAAAGAGACAATTCTCAGTGTCAGATGCAGTGAACTGATGACTCCAAGTAGCTTCAAGAGAGTTGCAAAGTGGAAGAGGAGTCCTCGTAGGACCCAAGGCATGAAGAGCAGCCAGTATGCACCGTTGTTTTACACAGTTGAGATTCCATCAAGACTATGAATGTTTTAGAGAGACTCTAAGAAAGAAGGACAAAGAAGAGCAACCAGGATGATGAGGGGACTGGAGGCTAAAACCTATAAAGAATGGTGGCTGAAATTGGGTATGTCTAGTCTGACAAAAAGAAGGCCTAGGACTGGATGTGATAGCAGCTTCCCAATGTCTCAGGGGCTGCCCCAAAGAAGGAGTCCAGCTCTTCTCCAAAGCCCCCAAGGGCAGGACAAGAAGCAAGGGGTGGAAGCTCACCAAGGAAGGAAGAAGCAACCTGGAACTACTAAGGGGGAATTTCCTGGCAGGGAGAACAATTAACCAGAGGAACCACTTGCCTCCAGAAGTGGTGGGTGCTCTGTCACTTGCAGTTTTTAAAAAGAGAGTCGCCTGTCTAAAATGGTATAGGATCTTCTGCTTGAGCAGGGGCTGGACTAGAAGACCTCCAAGGTCCCTTCCAGCTCTATTCCGATTCTCTACTTCCTTTTGATATGACAGACATAAAAGCTTCAGTTATAAGCACCACAAATAGCTGTTATTGAGTGATATATTTTTTTATATTCTTAATGTAATAAAAATTCAATAAAGTTTATTTTTTAAAAAAAAAGCTTCGGTGGTGCAGCTGCTCAACCCTCTTGCGGACAAGGGTTTTCTGAGAACCGACCCAGGAGAGGACTGGCTTGGCCTCAGCTGAATGTCCTCCACATACAGCCACAATCAAGCCCAACATTTCTGTTGCTAAGCGAGACAGTTGCTAAGTGAGTCCTTTCCCCATTTTATGACCTTCCTTACCACCATTAAGTGAATCATGGCAGTTGTTAAGTGAGTAACCTGATTGTTGAGGCTTCCCCCTGGACTTTGCTTGTCTGGAGGCCGCAAAGGGGGACCCCATGACCATCCTAAAGGGGGACCTGTGGCCAGGGGGAGGCCTGGACTCCAATCAAGGTGGCCATTGTGGGGAGGCTGCCACAGACAGGTGAGAGACACCCCGGAGCCCCCATTTTCAGTGCTGTTGTAACTGTGAAGGCCACTAAGCGAATGGTTGTAAGTCAAGGACTATTGGCACCCCTTGAGTAGGAGGAGGAGAGGACAATCCCACACCAGGCCACCTTTTCTCCAGGTTCCTGAAAGCGCTTCTTTCTCTTCTGGATTTCCCTGAGGAGAAAGAGAGGAAGCAGAATGAAAAGTGGCCGAGGGAAGGGCTTTTTTTGGAGGGGGGGGAGATTGACATAAGAGGTTCTGAACTGACTTTGGGCAGAAAGACCCTCCATCTCCCCGAGGACCCTCTTCTTCCTCTGAGGCCGGTCAAAAGACACGGGGCTGAATTCTCCTCCTCCTTCTCTCCTTTTTGGTTAAGCGCTGTGTTGAAGTAAAAACAGCCTGTCAGGAAGGAGAGCTGCGAAAACAAACAAGGCGCTGGGAAAAATCCAATGAAAAGAGATCCTCCATCCGAAGTGCCCTTCCTGAGGGATGAATCCCACTAATGGGCCTCTCTCTGGAATAAATGGACAGAGGGGAGCCACGTGGAGGGGTTGCCAAGGCTACCAGCCCACATGGGTGGAAGAGGGAGGACTGAGCAGCTATGAAATGGAGAAATAGGGGTGTTGAGTCCATAAAGGGAACCTGGTTTGTGGCCTTGCTGGAAACGCCGCTGAATGGCTGGTGGGGAAACCGGCTACTTCCTGAGCCGCCTTCTTAGGGCTCCTGAATGCAGGTAGTCCACATACAGCCGCAATGGAGCCCAACATTTCCATTGCTAAGCGAGATGGTTTCTAAGCTGATTTTGTTCCATTTTGTGACCTTCCTTACCTCAGTTGTTAAGTGTATCACATCAATTGTTAAGTGAGTAACTTGGTCGTTAAGGGAACCTGGCTTCCCTGTTGACTTTGCTTGTCAGAAGATTGCAAAAGGGGATCCCACGATCCCTGGGACCCCCTGCAGTCATCACAGATACTAGCCAATGGTCCAGCTTCCGAATGTTGATCCTGCGATGCTTGTTAGGGACATAAATGCAGGAAATGGCCACAAGTCCCTTTTTTCCAGGGCCATCATAACTTCAAACGGTCACTATATGAACTGTTGTAAGTTCAGGACTATCTGTACTTAGGCATCTCATGTAAACAGCCCTTCCTTATGAAGCCTCCTTCGCTGGCTTCTTCACCTCCCCTGCTGTCCATCATCCAGGACCACATCAAGGACCAGTGTGTGCCCCCCGAAGCTTCTCCCAACCGTGCCTCGGTTGCCCTGGAGGCCATGGGGGTCTTCGGAAGGTGAGACTCTTCTGGGATGGTGACCCCCCGACTGGTGGCATTTCACCTGAACTGGTGTGGAGGGGCCTGTGGATTTGGGTCCACCTGGATGGCCCTCCTCAAGGTTCAGAGAGAGGGAGAGAAACCACACAGGACATAGGAGGAAATACCCAGCCTTCCTGGAGCCCATGGAGATCCTGAGGGAAAAAGTTATTCTATAATCGGTTTTATTGGGAAAATAAAGGATTATTGGGGAAGATTCAATAAATCTTCTTCTCCTTCCCCTCCTCCTCCTTCTTGTCCTTGTCCTTCTTCTTCTTCTTCTCCTCCTCCTCCTCTTTTTCTCTTTCTCTTTTTCCTTCCCTCCTGCTCCTGCTCCCCCTCTTCCTCCTTATAACTNCTTGTCCTTGTCCTTCTTCTTCTTCTTCTTCTCCTCCTCCTCTTTTTCTCTTTCTCTTTTTCCTTCCCTCCTGCTCCTACTCCCCCTCTTCCTCCTTATAACTCTACCCCTCCATCCTTTATCCTTCCCTTCTCCTTCTCCCTTCCCCTTCCTCCTGCCCTTCTTTGGGCTCTTGATATAAAAGGAAGGGAGCCCTTTTTGTCCCTGTGGTTTCCCTGCCTTTTCTTCTGCTCTGAGGGTTACTACAGAATCTGGACAGTTTCTCAGCCTCATCCTTCCCTTGGTGGCCATGTCGTAAAGTAGCCATCTCTTCCATCCAGAATTCAGACAGAGCTTCTCTCACCTCCCCACTTCCTCTTTATTCTCCTAGTCAAATTATTTCTTTTTCTATTTCCAACCACAGTTCGTTAATTAGAAGATTTATTCATTTTGGCATCGCAGATTGGTTTTGAGAAATAATACCCCCCCCAATGGGAAATGCATCTTCCCCTCCAATATGATCGCTTTGATCGATCTCTGCCAATTTTCAAGAAAACTGTTGTTTCAAAACAGGATGGCAATTGATAAAGTTCATGTCAGTTTCAGCAGAAGCTAAGTCTGTCTTCAGCTTCCCTGATCAGACAGTTCAAATTCACAAGCCAAGAAATACCATCCCCCCCACAAAGGACACTCATGGCCCAATGACAGTGAGATTCAACCTTTAGAGGCAACTCAAAGCAAACTGACATCCAATAAGCCTTAGCTTGTTTTCAGTGCAAGATACAGCCAGATTTCACTTTCTGTATGTCGCCAATGATTTAATGAATGATTGGCAGTTTGTATGTAAAGGGCATCATATCCTTGGGGTTTCAAAAAGGTCAGATAAATAGTGTCTGTGTCAGACAAAATCACACATTTTAAATGTCTCTGTATTTGAAATCCTGGGTCGAATGTATCACTGTGTTGTTGTTGTTTAAAAAAAATGGGAATATAATTTTGGACTTCTGCATGTAACTAATATGAAATTTGAACAGTTCATAATAGATTGCTTTTCAATTAGATCTTGAAAATAGGAGGAAAATGGCAATGGGATACTAGTTTAATAAGGTTAAAAACATTTTTCCCATAAAAGAAAATGACAGTGTTGATTAAGGTGCCAATTGTTCATTAACTCTTTCTTTCTTCCCTCCTTCCTTCCTTCCTCTCTCTCACACACTTTCTTTCTCTTTCTCTTTTCTGTTTTTTTCCCTTCTCTTCCTCCTTTCCTTTCTCTGTCTTTCTTCCTTGCTTTCTTCCCTCCCTCTTTCTTTCTTTCTTTCTTTCTCTTTGTTTCTGGAAGGGAAAACAAAGAAACAAATAAAAAAAATTAAGTTTCATCTCTGATTTTTCTTTCTTGTTTAACTGGTCTTTTTTCCTTGTTTATTTGGTACTATCCCAATCAAGGCTGCTTGTATAACCTGACATATGTACATAGCCAAGAAACTCCATTCTCTCCCATGCTGTTGATGTTGTTACCTAGGCTAGTAATAAAACATCTGCAAGAACAGAAGCCATCTCAGTGAATGCCAATAGTCCAACATTCAGCTCATATATTATCCACTACAGCAAAAATGCTTGCTTCTAATTTTTAATTATCACTGTTAATTGTTTTACTATATTAACGAACATAAATAACAGCCAGGTACAGTGACATTTCTACAATAGGAACTGACTGCTATTTACATGGTAATGACTAAAATAATTAAACCTTTCAAACGGAACATGTATATCAATGTTACATATGATTTCTGAAATAAAAACGGAGTTGATGCTGAAGAGAACCTTCTTAAAAAGAGAACTCCTTCCTTCGCCCTGCTGGGTGACTCTATGACGGATGAGGTATCATCATCACTTAGTAAATCATATCTCATATAGATGGAATTTCCCATTCATTGACTTTTAATTAATTGTCTGATCAAGATCTTGAAGTTCCTAAAACTAGTAGCTTTTAAGCATCACATGCAGCTGTGATCTTCAGACAGAAGCTGGCTTGGAGGAATTCCGTTGAAATATTCATGCTTCAGGTGTGGACATCAAAGTATGGAAATAGCAGAACGATGGAGCAGAACCATCTTCATATCTCACTCATGGCCATAGTCAAGCCAGAAGAATCAGGCTGGTATAAGAGAAGATGTGGCAAAACCTGAGGGTGGAGTTAAAGGAGGGATCAGCCAAGAATCTCTACAAAGCCATAAAAGTACTAAGTCCAGCTTCCCTTGAATTCAGTGGACGCTTATCGAACTCCTAGCAGGTGCTGCCCATTAGTTGATAAGATTTCTGTGCACAGACTGTTTAGCAAAAAATCCATTCCATGGGACTTTCATGTATGGAGCTGGACTTTTGTGTCAGACAGCAGGGGACATTCGCTGGTTTTTGGAAAGAGAGAAAATAACAGAACAACAGAGTTAGAAGGGCCCTAGTCCAACCCAATGCTCAAGCAGAAAACCCTGTTCAATTTCCAACAAATGGCTGCCCAATCTCTTTTTTAAAACCTCCACTGTTGGGGCACCCACAAAGCAAGCTTCTCACATCTGGAAAACTCACCCTAATTTTAGGTTGGTTCTCTCCTTGATTAGTTCCCACCCATTGCTTCTTGTTCTTCCTTCGGGTGTCCCAAAGGAGCTCTTTTTTCAGGAGGCCACTGGACTTTCTAGTTTTTCTTTGAAGACATTTCACTTCTCATCCAAGAAGCTTCTTCAGCTCTGATTGGATGATGGGGAAGGGAAGCAGTCAGAGCTGAAGAAGCTCCTTGGATGAGAAAACCAGAAAGTCCAGTTGCCTAATGAAAAAAGCACCTTTGGGACAACCTGGATGGCTGAGAATCTCCTTGGATTTCCTTCAGGTGGCTTGGAGAATAGCTTGACCCCCAAATCTTCTTTGGGGCAGCCCCTTAGATATCAGAAGATTGCTATCATGTCCCCCCTTAAACTTTCTTTTCATCAAAGAGAATTTTGATGAGAATTTCCTTCTCCAGTTGAGGAATAATAATGACAGTGTCCTGGTGATGGATGCATGAACATTGATTGAAATCAGCCAATTTGTTTTCCGCAACACACCCCAAAAATAACATCACTTTCTTGTTCACTTCCCCTGCTTGCTTCTACTAATGGGAGTCTAAACTCTCATTATTCCATCCAGGTGATTACAATAGCTTGCAAATGTGGCTGCACCTTATTAATGTACAGCTCATATTGGTGGAATGACAGGAAATTTCATTTGCTCTTTTGCAAACCTCTTAATTTATTTTTCAATTATCGCTTTTCCCTAGGTGTCAAGAGACAGTGGAAGAACTATATTTACAAAATAAAAGCAAAGAGGGGGAAAAACACATTTAATCACCTCCATAAAAATAATGATAATTGCTTGTGACAATGTTTAGGGGAAGGAACCTTTTTCTCACCCCAGCTTTGTTGTTACTCACAAAAACAGGTCAAAAGTATGCAAATGGTTGAGACAAATGTCTATCAGTTGATGGTTTACTAAACAGAAGCATTTGTCACAAAACATTCCACAGAGATATGTTTTGTCAAGGCCTTTGAGGAGCTGAGGTCAGAGGAGGAGGAGCCGGAGCTGGGGCCCAGGGAGGAGGATGGAGCACCCGAAGGAGGGAGTGGGGGAGCAGGAGGAGGAGGAGGCAGTCCCAGATCCCTTAGCCTTGGAAGGGTTGGGGGTAAGGGAGAAAGGGCACAGGGTGGCCGAGCGAGGGAGGAGGAGAAGGAAAGAACAGGCAGAGGAGCAACGGAGCTCCGGGGAGAAGCACTTGCTTCCACCACCCAATCCGTGAGCCCAGATGATGGAGAGGAGGTGGGATCAGCAAACGGAGGGCTCCCCCCCTCATCACGAGGCTCATCTGGGGAATCCAGTTGAAAGAGATGCCATCGGAGGGGTGCTTGTTGGGAACAAAAGTTGCCTTTTCCCAGCCATGCTAGCAGCAGTCAACATCTGGCCACCTTTGTGTCCCGTTCTGACTATTCAGCACCAAGAAACTGCAAGCAGCCCAGGTTTTGCTTCAAGTATTTTAGCCTGCAAAAACCTGGCAATGAGTGACATACAGACAAAGTCAGCGCTAACTGCGGCCTTTCTTCTGCCTCTGTAACCCCTTGCGCACGCCGACACCCGCCTGCCACAGCTTGAAATCTTCATCTGCCTCTAGGCCAACACTCCATGGCTGGCCCGCTTTCTACAATGCGGCTGATCAGCCCTTCACTTGCCAGCCAGTCAGCTCCAATGCCCAGCAGCTTCTACACCCGCGGAGCAGCCTCACAGCTTCCACCTGCTGCCCCGTGCCCAGCTGCTCCCCAGCTGATCCATTCACTGTTCTCCCATCCCCAACCCTGCAGCCTCCCCTCGCCGCTTGGCAATGCCAACACAGCCTGGCCGGAGGCTTGCCGTTTTGGCGCTTGACTGTTGTCTTGCTGTGCTTAGCTTTGCTTGGCCTGGCCTGGCCGTGGGCGAGTACACTCAGTGACCGGGCAGCCCCTCCGTTCATCAAGGATTCCCTACAACCTACTTTCCTGAACTGCGTTTGCTCACTGGACTGGCTGCTTCTCTGGACTCACAGCAGCCAGGGACTGGTGGAAGGGGTGTGTGGGGGTGTTTGGAGCATTGTCTTTGGACTTACAGTTCACTGTAAATCCACTTTGGGGGCAGGAGTTGGAGCAAGAAAAGGGAGTTAAGCCTCCACTACAACTGTGTTGCCCAGCCCCGGGTCTCACGTGTTTAGAAGAGTGAACAGTAAAAGAAAGCCACTCAAGGACACGAGGGATGGAGCCCATCCAAGATGAGACCCGTCTGAGCACAGAACAGCTCGGAGAAGCAGGGCAAGGTGGGAAGGTGTGGAGAGGCTGCCTGGCCCAGAGAACCGCCAAGAGCCCAGCCATAATTGAGTGGATGACATCCACATGGTCACCCCAGAGAAAGAGCCAAGCAAAGGATCAGGCTGGAGCCCTTCCGTAGACCCAGAAGGACCAGGCCCACCTACCCTTCCCCAGGGGCATGAGGCAGTCTGGGGAAAGGCCTTTGAAACAGGTCACAAAGAACAGAACAGAACAGAGATGGAGGGGACCTTGGAGGTCTTCTAGTCCAACCCACTGCTTAGGCGGGAAGCCCTACACCACTTCAAACTAATGGCTGTCCAGTCTCTTCTCAAAAACTTCCAGCGTTGGAGCATCTGCAGCTCCTGGAATAAAGTAATAAATTCAAACTCTTCCCTTGTGCGCCCGGTTGTTTGTGCCTGACAGCTCCAGATAATGGGTTCAGCAAAGGAAATGATGACAAGGGAGAGAACTGGAGGTTAAAATGATTCTGTCTTCCCAAAATCTCCCCCAAGACTGTTGCTTTTCTTCCTCAGTTTACCACCATTTGTTTGGTGATGGATGGAAGATAGGATGGCACTGAAAAAAGGAGCTTATGGCCGTTTTATGACCACTGCAGCATTCCCCCTGGTCCTGTGATCCAACTCCAGCTGCTTGGCAACTGACTCATAGTTATGATGGTTGCAGCAACCCTGGGGGGCTCACGTGATCCCCTTTTGTGACCATCTGACAAGCAAAGTCAACGGGGGAGCCTGATTCACATAACGACCGTGTCCCTAACTAAAGGCTGTGTCACACTGCCCAATGGATGCAAAAAGGACACAACGGAAGAGAAAAATGTTACATCCATTGTTATCCGTATCCGCCTCTTCAGAAGGGGCAAAAATTTGCCATAATTGAAGCGGATAACACAGACGCAGGGGAGGACGCAGGGCGGATGCAAAGCGGATGCAGAACGGAAGCCCAGCGGATGACGCGATCCCCTAGGCTTCCGCGGGGCCTCAGAAAAGCGGAGGCGGAATGGAAACAACGGATGCAGAGCGGATGCACAGCGGATGAAGCGGATGCACAGCGGAAGCAGAACAGATGCCTGGAGTAATTGCGAATGCAGGGGGTATGCATTGCCGCAAGCCCCCCGGATTATAAGGGAAGCACGCTCCGCACGTGGGCCAGCATTTGAGGAACGACCTGCTGCTGGATACCTCGAGTTCTTGCCTGGCATGTCTGCCCTTCCAGCCTTCCGCCAGCCTTGCTGCCAGCCTCCCTGCCAGCCTGCTCCCAGCCTCCTGGGCAGCCTACCCTTCCAGCCTTGCCTTCCAGCGCTGCCTCCCAGCCTCCTGGGCAGCCTCCCTGCCAGCCTTGCTGGCAGCCCTGCCTTCCAGCCTCCCTTCCAGCCTTGCGGCAGCCTGTCTTCCAGCCTCGCCTGCCAGCCTTGCTGCCCAGCCTGCCTTCCAGCCTGCCTTCCAGCCTGCCTGCCAGCCTCCTGGGCAGCCTCCCTTCCAGCCTTGCTGGCAGCCTGCCTGTCCAGCCTCCCTGCCAGCCAGTCGTCTGCCAGCCTTGGTGCCTGCCTTCCTGCCAGGCTTCCTAACAGGCTTCCTGCAGGCTTCCTACCAGGCTTCCTGCCAGCCTTTCGGTGCCTGCCCAGCCTTCATGGCAAGCCTTCCTGTGCCAGCCAGCAAGCCCCACAACCATGGGGAAGAAGCACAAGCCTCCAGCAACCGCCGCCATCCCTGCAAGATGCAGGACAGGACCACCCTCCCGCCCCCTGCGGCCCTGAATCTGCTTCTGCTAGGCTTCTGTCTGCTTGGGCTCTCGCTATTTCTATTGCTGGAGCTTCTGCTGTAGCTGCTCCTGGCATCAGTGGTGCTTCTGCTGGCGTACTCTGCTGAGATCTGCTCCTGGTCTCTGGTCCTGCTCGTTCTGCTCGTGCTCGCTGGTCCTGCTCCTGACGCTGCTGCGTGCTGCCGCGCTGGTCTTGCTGACCTGCTGCTGCTGCATGCTCCTGGTTGATGCATTGCTGCTGCTGCGCTGCGATGATGCGACATGACTTATGATTCTGCTGTGATTATGCTTGATGCTGATGATCGCCTGCTGATTGCTGGATCAATGATTCCTGCTGGTTTGCACTGATGATTATGATGATGATGATGATGCTTTTTGGTGTTGGAGGAGCAGCCCCTCACACCTGGGAGCCCTCTGATGAGGGCCCATCTTGTGTCCCTGGCAAAGAGGGAGGAAGAGGTGTATGCGTGCGGGTATGGGGGAGGAGCAATACTCCATTGAGGTAGGGAAACACGAGGATGAGGTGCTTGGAGTGGCTGAGAGAGAAATGACTTAATCGCTGTGGCGGGAAGGGACACCGGCTCTACAAGGGACACCAAAAGGAAGAGGCTGCTTTGGAGAGAGAGGGCGAGAGTCTGGGCTACACATCTGATGTGACCTCAGCTGGTGGAGCACATGCACACCTGGTACGGGAAAGCTGCAACCTAAAAAAATCTGGCAGGCCCCGGTTAGCTGACGGACAGAGAGAACAATGGTAAAAGGCCAAGTGCGGCTTGACCCCTGGAGGGTGAGGTCCCCAACCGGAGCGCAGCCACAGGATGCCCAATCTGTCTACCCTCTCTCTCCAGCAGCCTTGCTGCGGAACCCAGTCCCTCTTAGTAGCGGAGTCAGTCCCTGTCTGCCAGCCAGAGTTTCGTGTGGAGCCGCGTGCCATGGCGGAGCAACCCCGCCCGGCGAGGTGTGGAAAGACTGGTGGGAGAGCGATGAGGCACCTTACCTGGTTGCGGGTTGGGAGAGGAGGAGACATCGAGATCAACACTGCCAGAAGGCCGATCCACCCACACCTCCGCCTCCACCAGTAAAGCATGAGAGCCAGGGGACGGGCGAAGAGGGCACAGTCCCAAAGGTCCCTGGTGGAGCATCAGGGACACTATTCCGCCCACCAAGCATTAGGTCCCTTTCAGCTGGGTCTGCCGCCATCGAATCCTCGTCTCCAACCGCAAGCCCCTTCCTCAAATTACCATCAAACCAGAACCTCAAGGAGGATGGCGGGATCCCCAGTACCGCAGGTGGGTGACAGAGAGAGGATCATCACGCTGCCCTTTAACAACCCTCCAGACCACAGGCACCTGCGTCCAGCCAAAGTCTCAGTCTGCTCCGTCCACCCCATGTGATGTCCTACATACCAAGGCTTTCCCCACAAGCCCCTCACCTACCAGGGCCCCCCCCTTTTTACAGGCCGTATACCCGGAGGACTCGCAGCAGAGCACAGACAGGGCAGCCCTTCCAACATACAGGCCACAGCACATCTGGGCCGACCACCACAACGACAGCGATGCCAAGCCACGTCAAATGATGCACCACGCCAGTCCTCACCGCGCTGCAGAAGCAAAGACACCCGCACTTACGCACTACTCTTGTCTCTCCATCCCAGCAGCCGAAGCCCCAGGCGCTCAGTACATCTGTCATCAGTACTGGGCTGACACCCCATGGCATGGAGGAAGGACCTCTCAGCATCGTGGGGCTGAGCCCAGCTCTCCGAGACATTCCCTACAACACACCAAGCCCTGTATGCTCCTCGGGGCTTAGGCCACTCCAGCACCACCTCAGACCAGCACTGCAGCTGCACCACCTCCACAGCACCTCGGCCACGCCTAACAACCTTATGACTGAGGCACACACCTCCGAGGTACTGCCAGGACCAAGAGAGTAACCAGAGACTGGCTGCCTGGATCATTTGTGGACTTTATTTGGACACTTCACGATCTGGGTCATGTTTATTTACACTTTTTATTAATAAAAGTTTATCTTTGTTTCACACACTTGCCTTCATTAATTTTTTCTATAAAGTTGGGTGGAAATTTTAGAAATGGTTTAGCCTAGTTGCATGCTTGTGGGATGCGGTTAAGATAGCAGTGAGATGAGATACGTGCGGAAGGCGGTATCCTCGTGACGGAAGCGTCTGTGGGATGGGGCAGCGATACGTGGGCTATGCGAGCATTACCTTGATGGGAGATGCTGCGGTCTTGGATGAAGGTGATACCTGCCTGGGATCGCTGGTCCTGCGGTAGGGTACCGCTGTGAGGGTATTCGGGTAGGGATACCTGGTCGGGATGGGTTAAGATAGCTGTGGGGGATGGGAAGCGGATCTACCGTAGTGGATGGGCAGGTATACAAGGTGTGGCGCTGCAGTAGCGAGTCCGGGCGATGGTCAAGCTAGCATGGGGATGATAGGCGACCTGTGGGGACTGGGTTAAGATTAGCTGTTGGGGATGGGAAGGGTGAACTCTATGGGATGCGAGATATATAGTTGGTGGGATGTAAGCGAGTCTTTGATGCCACACATTTGCACAACAACTCTTATTAACGCCGTTTCCGAAACATAACAGTCTTGTTACCTTGCGCCCGGTGGCATTAGCACACAAACATACATGGCCCTTCGAATTCCTGTAGTTGTGGATGAGATCAGGCGAAAGGAGCATCCCTGTTAGAGCATCTACCTATACCTGTAGCTTTGTCACTTACCACCGTCCAGTTCTGGGACGTTGCCCGCGCAGTGCTTTTCAGCGAGGTTGGCGCTGTGCTTCTTTCGCCTCATGTGAGGCTTCTGTGCGGGCCTTGCACACCCCTCAGTGTTCTATAAGGTTTTTCGCCCCTTGCCTCCATTCCCCAGGCTCCCATGTCCCTCATTGCTTGCTGGAGGCTCCACAAGCCTGTTCTGCAAAGACCTGGGCTAGGCGGTGTGCACATGAGATTGGGCAGGGATGCAGCAAAGCTTCCGACGATCCTCCTCTATTGGTCTCTGGGCGATTGCTGCATGTTGATGCGCTAACAGTGATACCTGGAATCCTGTGGCCATGGATGCCATAAGCGTTCTCCACCAAGCCCCGTCTTTGCCCTGGACAGCCTTGCAGTTAAGATCGCTCTCTTCGACGGGTTGAGGTATCGTTGGAGGGTCACGGGCTTTCATGCCAGTAGGTTCTGAAGGGAGGAAGCGACGTCATTCCCTCAGATGAAGTGGGGCACACTCACTTAGCGTGTTCCGTTGCGGCCAGCGGGTCTTGGAAGTCTGCGGGAAGGCCCACCATGAGCGTTGCTTTCCAGTCCCCCTCTTGAGGCTCGACTGGCATTGTCAATCACCTGGGCATTCTGAAGATGAGAAGCCGTTGCCTTGAGGCATCATGTAGCGATGACTGCTGAAGAAGCCCTTGGAGTTGGTGATAAGTGGGACCCCGAGTTGGCTGGCGAGCTTTTGCAGGGCAGCGGCTTCCCATCTATTGGCTCAACAAGGTGTGGGGGAAGTGTTCACTTCTGGAATACCACTAGCTCTGCAACATTCTTCCTCTTCTTCCTCATCAGTGGAGGGGCGTACTGAGGAGCTCCTCCTTGTATTCTTCCGCATGATGGGCCTGGCACCACTTTCCTGCATCAAGTACATTTACAGCTGCTGAGGGCTGGGTGGCACCCTCCAGCTGTGGCTGCAGATGCTCCTGTAAGGTGGTCCCTGAGGCCAGGTGCGCGCCAGAGTGACGTGCCACTTGAGCCCAGGTTCAGGCTGAGTCCGAGGAAGTTCGTGGTGTTTGTGTTCTTTGTCAGCCTGGGGTGTGAGGCGGCTTGCACGAATGTTCATCGAAACATGGCTTTGGCTAGGAAAATTCATGACAGTTCTGCGAACGCCCAAGAGTCCTTCGCTTCCTGAGCTCCAACATCAGCTGTCACCTAAAGAGTCGTTACCTGTGCTCCTTACCTGTGCAAACCAATCTTTGACCAGATTTTTGGGTGCGTCGCTTTTCTTCCGTAGTAAACTGGCTCACAGTAGACTGTAGATGGTTTCGCATGTTCGTGTTGCAAGAAGGATGTTGGCTGCCGAAAGAACTTTTGTCGCAATCCACAGTGTGGATCATGACTGGAGCTGTGAAGAGGAAGAGTCAGATCATGCAGGCTTGCAGAGGTCTGGCACAAGCTGGGCTGTCTGTTCTGAAAGTCTGAGAGTCGCAGCACGCGACGCTTGCTCTCCCCCTTTTTATAGCGAGCTATAGGTGTCCCTTTGCATCGTTCTAGGCGATCTTGAGCATCCTCGTCTAATATCCGAGACTAGGTCCCGCTCTCTCGCGAACGTTTTTTCCATTTTAAACGCTTTGGTTTCCGTGTTTGCATCCGCTAGGCACCGTTCTGCATCCGTTCCGCTTCCTCCCTGCGTCCGGGCCGGATGGAGTTGCGCGGAATGCGCAGCGCAACGCCTAGCGGATATAGCGGATGCGTAGCGGTGCAGATCGGATCGGAATTGGAATACTTCCGTGCAAGAAGTTTTGAAGCAGCCCAAAACTTTTGGAGCGGATGAAAACGTCCATAAACGGATGCTGGACGGATAGAGAGGAAGCAAAATGGAGGCAGTGAGTACATCACGTTTTTGAATGGATGGCAAGCTTTTTTGTCCGTTTTACATTATCTTTGCATCCGTTGGTGCAGTGTGACACGGCCTTTAGACGCTAGAGCAATTCACTTAACAACTGTGGCAAGAAAGGTCAGAAAAGGGGCAAAACTCACTGAACGACTGTCATCTTGCTTAGGGGCAAAAATTTTGGGCTCCACTGGGGTCATAAATAAAGAACAATCTGTAGTGCTGATTTCCTTCAATCAGATACGTTTGGCGTAGGTGGGGCTTCCTGTGAAGGAGGTTTAAATTTTGGTGAGCAGAAAAAGGAGAAAAAAAACGGTTCATTCTTAGGCATGAATAAAAAAGAGCATTTGAATGCAACGTGCATTTTTTCATTAAAAGTAACAACAGATCCAGTGGGGGTGGGGGAGTGTCAGATAAATTAGATTATTCATTAAAGGTCTAGTTAATGTCCTAGAAATCGATAAGGGCAGCAATTACCTGTAAGGGCAAATAAGCCACATCTTCAATTAAAACAGTGTTTCCATTCCCCCTTTTATTTACATAATCAGTGTGATAAATGCAAGCAAATCTCAATGTAACACAGTTCCTGAATAAATAATGATTTTTCGAAGAAGCAACTGGATGTAACTAGCAAATTGGCAGGACCGCATTTCTTGGGTAGTTGGCCTTAAAATGACAGATTGCCTGTCTCTGCCTTACACACATACACACACACACATACGTTAAAGATATGGAGTTGGTAAAACTGAATAGCAAATGTCATCATTGCGTGTATGTTTTCCAAAGATTTTAATCCTCACTAGTATAGTGATAAAATATAAACAGAACCTCTGGAGTAGAGTTGCTTCTTGAAAAATACTGTACATCTGGAAATTTACTGTAATAACACAGGCTGAGTGAAGAGTCACAGATGCCTCTGTTTAAATGTATGTCTGTGTAGATAGATGAGAGAGACAGAGAAAGAGGGATGGATGGATGGATGGATGGATGGATGGATGGATGGATGGATGGATGGATGATGATGATAGAGAGAAAGATAGCATAGATGGGTGGACAGATGAGACAGGGAGCAAGAGAGAGTGATACTGGATAGATAGAGATATATGATAGAGATAGTTGATGAATGGATAATGAGAAAGAGAAAGATAGGATAGATGAGGGTGGGAGAGAGAGATAGAGAAATACTGGTATTTAGATAATGGATAGATATGAGTTATGAGAGAGAGAGAGAATAGATAGGTGATGATAGATAGATAGGGAGAGAGAGAGAGAGAGAGAGAGAGAGAGAGAGAGAGAGAGAGAGAGAGAGAGAGAGAGAGAGAGAGAGNGAGAGAGAGAGAGAGAGAGAAAGACAGAGACAGAGAGAGACAGAGAGAGACAGAGAGAGACAGAGAGAGACAGAGAGAGACAGAGAGAGATTATTTATATTATTGAAGTTTAAAAAAAATACTACTCATTTGTTGTTGCTATTTTAATAACCATAAACTGCATAAAACCCACAAGGAGAAATGAGTTGCCTGCACAAATGCACAATCAGTAGTTTTATAGGATGCGTTCCATTACATATTGTTGTTTTATGAGTATATTGATGAGGCCCTTGCTAAGCCCACTGTTCCCCAGACGGAGTGGTCTTTATGCACGTGGTCTCATCCGTTGCATGTCATTTTTCATGGAACCCCATTCCCTCTTTCTTATCAACAGCAACGACTGTGTGGTCATGCAGAGTTAAAGGAAAACCACCATTTAAACCAAAGGCAGGTTGGATTAGTGTCTTTCGCCTTTAAAATACACCAAAAGACATCAAAGGCAAATGGGGGAAGGGGTGAGTAAGATCTGTTGCCTCCTGTGTCACTTGAAAAGGAGCATTGCTTTTTCATCCTAGAGGAGGAGTGCAGTTCCTTGAAATGCAAAATGAGGGCGTTTCAAACTGTCCTGCCATGTTGCTCCTGTAAATATACCGCAAGCAGAAATGAAGAGATGCTTGTTTGGGGTCTCACCTGTCAAATGAATGACTTTCCTCTCCCAAATCATTAACATCGCCTAGAAGTTCGGCTTTATTGCCATAAATAAACATTTTTGTTGCCATCTGGATCTATTAGTGTTTTTGCCACCAGATGTAAAGATTTGGGGCGTGTAAAAATACGACGCTTTGAACAGCTTCATGCCAAATGTTTTTTTTTTTTTTATGGAAAGGGGTGCAGAAGCGGAATGAATAAACCCCAGAACAGAGACACCAAGAAATAGAGGGTGGATTTGTTCAGCCTTAGCCATGTGCCAGAACTTCTCTAAGAAAGAGTATTAGACCTAAACTTTTAATATTCTGAACAATCTTTCATCAGAATACATAATAGCAGAGTTGGAAGGGACCTCGGAGGTCTTCTAGTCTAACGCCCTGCTCAAGCAGGAGAATGGTTGTCCCATCTCTTCTTGAATACCTCCAGGGATAAAGCACCCACAACTTCTGGAAGCAAACAGTTCCACTGGTTAATTGTTCTCCTTAATTCTAGGTTGGTTCCCTCCTTGATAAGTTTCAACTTTTCTCCAACTCAACTCAATCTTCTGGGTATCACAAGACGTTTGGGGATTGTTGAGTCCCAATGTTGAGTCCCCAGCCATTGTTAGAGACCGCTGGCTTTGTAGTCCCGACTATCTGCAGGGCTGAGTGAAGCTTCTCCAAGCAAAACATTTTCTGCTCATGGACGTGTCCTGACTCACAAAAGGGTCTCCTCATTTTCCTCCCATTTAATCTGTACTAACGGTAATATTTTTCAGATATTGCACCCCATTTTATTATCAGTATCAATATAGCCATACAATGGAGTGGTGTGGTGGCCTAGAGGTGGAGCTCTTGCCTCACAATCAGGAGGCTGTGAGTTCGATCCTAGGTAGGGCCAGATACTTCTCTCTCTGGGCACAATGAGATTCTATCTGCTGAACAAAACTCTGCATTGGTGACAGGCAGGGCATCCGGCCAGAAAAGACTTGGCTCCATTCAGTTGCCCAGACTCCACCCCGCAAGGGATTATGGGGTTGTTAAAAGATGGTGGTGGTGGCTAGGGATGAACACCTTGCTTCTTATGAAAATGAAGACTCTTCACTACCTTTTTGGTCCTTCAGCATCCCAAGCTTCAATTGAACGGACTGAGGCTAGTAGGCTATATTGCCCTATCAAAAGACATTTGGTTGGGAATGCCCTGCACACTTTATTTGTTTGTTTGTTTGTTTATAATTTATTGGCTGCTCATCTTACCATAGGAAACTCTCAGTGGCTTATAGTAATAAAATATGTCTATACGTGTACAATTAAAATATAAATAAGAGCCCTGGTGGCGCAGTGGTTAGAATGCAGTATTGCAGGCTGACTCTGCCAACTGCCAGGGGTTCGATCCTCACCAGGCTCCAGGCTGACTTAGCCTTCCCTCCTGCGGCCCAGATTGCTGAGGGCAGGAAGAGGCTGATCCTGGGAACTGCTGAGAGAGGGCTGGGAAGCCCTGGGAAATGGCGTATGAGTCTAAGGGCTATGGCCCTGGCTGTAAATAATTAAAATCAGCATTGAAAAACCTCAGGACACAAGATGGAGAGGGGGAGGGTGGAGTGGGGGGAGGTGAGACCTGTGGCCATTCGACTGCCCCATTCCTCCATTGGGGCCCCAGGCCACCTGGCAAGGCCCTTGCAAAAGGACAGGAGGGTTGGGGTCAGCGTCCCATTGGGGGAAAAGAGGTTCTTCTAGGGAAGCACAGAGGAGAAAGCCCTCCCCCTGCACCCCACTCACTGGGACAAGGGAGGCCCACAGCAGGGCTCCTCTGCCGGCACGAGGTGAGAGGGTCCCTGGAGGGGTCCCTGGAGGCCACTAAAAACTCATTGGGAGGTGGCCACCAACATTGGACTGGAGTGTTTTCTGCTCAGAAATCAACCGCCTTCATTCTTGAACTGGCCTTTAGGGCTCAAGGAGGAACAGTAGATCCCACCTGTCAGATTAAGCCACCCAGCAAAAACCAAGATGGCCTTGATATCTAGTGTTTTAAAGTTCAAGGAGGGTGCAACAGCTTTGCTCTGCCCTGCAGCCAATCCACCTTACCACCTTTAAACCCAGGGCTTTTTCTCAGGCAATCCTTTCCCAATACCTTTAACAGGAGAGAAGAACAGAGTTGGAAGGGACCTTGGGGGGTCTTTTAGTCTAACCCCCTGTTTGAGCAGGAGATCCCATACCATTCCAGACCAGTGGCTGCCCAGTCTCTTCATAGCCTCCTCTAGTGTTGGAGCAGCCATCACTTCTGGAGGCAAGTGGTTCCTCTGGTTAATTGTTCTCCCTGCCAGGAAATTCCCCCTTAGTAGTTCCAGGTTGCTTCTTCTTTCCTTGGTGAGCTTCCACCCATTGCTTCTTGTCCTGCCCTTGGGGGCTTTGGAGAAGAGCTGGACTCCTTCTTCTTTGGGGCAGCCCCTGAGATACTGAAAGACTCCTATCATGTCTCCCCTGGTCCTTCTTTTCATCAAACTAGACATGCCCAGTTCCTGCAAGTGTCCTTCATATGTTTTAGCCTCCTAAGCCTCTTTGTTGCTCTTCTCTGCACTCTTTGCAGAGTCTCAACATCTTTTTTACTTCTTGGTGACCAGAACTGGATGCAGGATTCCAAGTGTGGCCTTACCAAGGCATTACGAAGGGGTACTAACCCTTCACATGATCTTGATTCTGTCCCTCTTTTGGGGCAGCCAAGGACTACATTAATAGAGGGATGGAATTAGCATATGGTGTGTGTTTTATGGAACAAAAGGATAAAGACAGAGAAAAGAAGGGAGAAGGAGGGGCGCACAGCTTTAAAATGCAAATCACCCACTTAAGTCCAAGGAGGTGGGAGGTCAGCATGGACCACCTCTTGCTCTGTGAAGCAGAGGATGAAGAGCAAAGCCAAGTCTACCAAAAGATAAAATTTCTCCCAAGGTAGGTTCAAGACCTTCATATCAATCTACATAGGTTCTAAGTTATATTTATATAAATCTGCTGAAATATTTCTAGTCATCCTTTTTTTCCATCTAGTTTTCTTCCAAATCCAGGTCAGGCAGAAGCTGTCTGTATTCACATTCCAGGTCGACAGCATTTCCTGCTCATTTGTCATTGTGTTGCTGGGTCTTGTAATGTACAGAGGTTATGAGAAGATTAATTGTACCGGTGAGCCTTCTGGGGACTTTGTGGTCCCAACAAATGAATTTTCTCCCCTTTGCCATGACTGATGGATGTTCCTGGCATAGCCAGCCCTCTTGGAAGTCAAGTGTGAACATCATTTCACAGGGCCCTGACATCCTCTCTTGAGCGCGTGCAAGCGAAGTTCAGCTTATCACATTAATGGCAACTGTGTGGCCCAACGTTGCTGTGCCCAGTTTCCCGCAAAATCCGTTCCTACCAAGAATGAGGAGGGAATGGTGTCTGGGAATGACCTTTGGAGGCCAGGGGAAGAGTCAGAGGAGAGGGAGCACGGGCCACAGCTGCACAGTGGATACAGCAAGAAGCTCCTAAGTTATCAGGCTGTGAAGGGGATGGCGAGAGAACTGTCCTTTCAGACAGGTAGCTTTACAATAAAGTAGAACTAATTTATCTGGCTGTGTTCCTTGTCTGGTCTATCTGGTAACGCTGGCATCAGGGAGTTATCAATAAACCTTGCAGGTAAGACTCCAAATCCAATCTTCTTTCTTTTTTTCTTTCTTTCCTTCCTTCCTTCCTTCCTTTCTTCTTTCTTTTCTATATACCCTCAGTTAAGGATTTTATCAATAAAGCTGTATGGAGGAAATGTGTTTAAAAAGATATTCAGAAAAAGGAGCCAACAAATGGGATTGAATTTCATTCTTATCAAAGGCATAGTGCTCAAGAGTTATATCAGCAGCAAACTCTCTAAAATTATCTTTTCTGATTGCCATATAGATGCTCTGACATGTCTGTCTACTTATGTAATAATTTATATCTATTTGTTTATTCTATCTATCTATCTATCTATCTATCTATCTATCTATCTATCTCACCTGACTATCTTTGCAAAGCTATGAACCAATAGATCTGGGAAAGATTGTGCTTAAGATGGCATTGCATGTGTTTCTAAGTTAAGTAAAAAGCCAACTTTTGCATTTAAAATATAAGCATATCAGAGGTGGTGTTCAGCAGGTTCTGACCAGTTCTGGAGAACTGGTAGTGGAAATTTTGAGTAGTTTGGAGAACCAGCATAAATCCCACCTCTGACTGGAGATTTTACAGTCTCCTTCCCCTGCCATGCCCACCAAGCCACACCCAGAGAATCGGTAGTAGAAAAATTTGAATCCCACCACTGAAGCATATACATATGCACACACACAATGTTGTGTGTGTGCACAGGTGTGTGTGTGTGTGTGTACGTATATCTATATCTCCCCAAAAGAGTCCTATGTATTCTCATGATATTACTATCATTAAAATATTTTAATCTTTTTTTTTTCATTAAGCCATCTGTATTATCCTCATATTTTAATATTTTTCTGAGCCAAGCCATCTGCATTTTTGGAATCTTCCCTTCCTTGACATATCATCTGTATTCTTGCAAATAAAACACATATGTCTAAGAGCAAATTGTCTGTTTTCTGCTGATATTTTAACCTTTCTTTTACACAAACTCGTTCTTATACTGAAATATTGCTAATTCAATAGCAACGTTTTGTACACTTCCAAGACTACAGGGCCAATTATACAATGCCATTACTGTAGAAGTGTGCCAGTACAAAATCTTCCACTATTTAAGGTCCAAGAATGACCAATTATTAAGATTGTAAATGCTTGGAAATTTATTTAGAGCTGTGTTTCAAACTGCATGAGAGCTTCAGCTAAGGTCCTCATTAAAGCAGCTGTGTCTTTTAAAATCATCTGTATGATTTTATGAAGAAAAATCTTCATAATTTTTATGTATGAAGAAAAATGAAACTCCCTTAATGGATTCCAATAAATATATTTGATAAGTTATAACAAAGGCATGAAGAAGAGTTACAGGAATTGGGAATATCCTCCAGTTTAATGACAAGAAGGACTATGGGAGAGAGGATAGCAGCCTTCCAATATCTTAAGCCCATGTCACACTGCACCAACAGATGGAAAGAGGATGTAAAACGGAGAAAAACGCTTATCATCCGTTGCTTAACGCGATGCATCCGTTCTGTACTCACTGCGTGCGTGATTCATACGTTCTATCCATCTAGCATCCATCTACTGAGATTTCATCCGCTCAAAAAGTTTTGAGCAGCACAAAACTTTTTGAGCGGATGAACTTTTCGTCGCGTCCATTCTACATCCGCGACACATACGGGGAACAAACGTTCTACATCCGTTACATGTCCGCTGTGTCCGCTCGGCATCCGCTGCGCATCCGCGCAACTCGCATCCGCTCCATGCAACAAACTCCCACAATGTGGGGAAATGCATCCAATGGCTTCTCCTTGTGGCTAAAAGGAACGGCGGGGGGAGGGGTGGAAAGAATTCTTACTGCTTTCCACACTAAGATGGTGTTCTGAGGGGAAAACTCAATGATACGACTTGGATAGGAGCGAAAATGCCCACGCCGCTATTGTCAAGATAGAAAAAGGCAATGCAGAATCACAATGGCAGGGGGTAGAAAAAGTGGATGGGGGGGCTCAGAGCAATGCCGAGGCCACCCGCCTCTTCCAGCGCAAAACAGCGCTGCCTGAAAATGCAAATGATCTCCGACAACCAGATGGAGAGAGCTAATGTCAGGAGATCGTAAATTGATTTGGAGGCTGAAAGCCTGAAAGAACAAACTGGACTATATTCAAACCTGCTGAGTAATACTCCTGTTTCGGCCAAGGAAGAACAAAAAGCACTGCCTATCCACAACGAGGCTGAGCCAGAACTGGGGAACGCTGGGGAAGAGGAGAACCCATGGAAGAGGAGGAACGTTCCACAAATTAAGCCCAGCCTAGATATCCAGAGACTGAAGCACCTCCCACTACTAGATGCTCTAAACAGCTCACAGGAGAATAGAATAGAAAAAAGAATAAAATANGGAGGAGCATTCCACAAATTAAGCCCAGACTAGACATGCAGAGACTGAAGCACCTCCCACTACTGGATGCTCTGAACAGCTCATGGGAGAAGCAACCATCACAATTATCCTTAAGGAAAATACAGACCAAACACTTATCAAAAACTATAGACCAATATCTCTCTTAAACACGGACCATAAGATCTTTGTATCAATAATAGCTGTTCAACTGAAAAAAATCTTAAATGGTTTCATACACACTGATCAAAATGGCTTTCTACCCAAAAGACAGCTTAAAAATAATATAAGAGTAATTTTAAATACCTTGGAATTTTATGAAGAAAATAGCGGGGAGCAGGAGGCCCTTCTGTTTCTAGATGCCCAAAAGGCATTTGATAACATTAAATGGAACTTCATTCTACAACAACTCAGATACATAGACTTTGGTCATAAATTTATAAATGTAATATCAGCAATATATAGTAAGCAGGAAGCCAAGATAATAATAAATGGGGAGACGACGGAAAATTTTAAAATCCAAAATGGTATGAGGCAAGGCTGTCCATTAGCCTTGCTTCTGTTTATATTAACACTAGAAGTATTAACAAGGATAATTAGAAAAGAAACATGAATAAAGGGCCTAGAAATTAAGAAAGAAATATTCAAATTACAAGCCTTTGCAGATGACCTGGTTTTTATTCAGGAAGAACCACAACAATCAGGACCAAAACTTATAGAAATATTAGAAGAATCCGGAGAGATTGTAGAATTAAAAATAAACAAAGAGAAAACTAAAATAATTACTAAAAATATGACAAACAAAAAGAATTATTGACTAAGATAATGGGCACCCAGATAGTTAACAAAATAAAATATTTATGGATTCAAATGTCAGCAAGATGTACAACAATTAGGGAAGATAATTATGGTACATTAATGAAACATGTATCAGAAAACCTGGAAAGATGGGAAAACCTAAGGTTATCTTTTATAAGTAGAATAGCTGTAATAAAAATGAATGTTCTTCCAAAACTACTCTCTCTCTTTCAAAACATACTGGTAAAATTAGATAAAAAGTTTTTTGGTGAATTAAACAAAATAACATTAAACTTTATATGGCAAAAAAACCCTCAGGATTAAATTAAAATTATTACAAGATGCCAAAGAAAGAGGAGATTTTGGTCTTCTGAATTGGGAAACATATTATCAGGCAGCATCTCTTACCTGGGTAAAGAATTGGATAATACTAACAAATAGAAGATTGTTAGCATTAGAAGGACATAATCTACAGCTAGGCTGGCATGCCTTTCTATGGTATGGCTGACATGATGCCCACCGATATTTTCAATAACATCAGATTAGACAGGCACTACTTTTGGTATAAAAACAAATAACAAACATACATAGAAGCCCCAGTTTGGTTATCCACACTCGAAGCTTTAGTCCACCCAAACTTTTTTAGTCAAGGGAAAGCCATCACTTATAAAGACATCATAAATGAGGCAGGAGAATTAAAATCATGACAGAAACTAAAAGATCAAAGAGTAGAATTGGAATGGAGAGTTTACCTACAACTCAAATCAACATGTAGACAAATTATGAAAGAATGGGGGATCAGTAGCCTATGATAATGGACAAAATATTACTTGGATCAGAGGACAAACTGATATGGAAAATCTATGGATGTTTATTGGATTGTAAGCTGGAGGAAGAGCAGGTAAAATAAATTTTGTTGGCATGGGCAAAAAAATTAGGGCATGGCATCGATTTGGACAATTAGCAAATTTTATGGGAGAGAAACAAAAAAAAATAACATTGGCCATATCATATAAGGAAAATCTATATAAACTGTTTTATAGGTGGCATCTTCCTCCAGCAAAATTGTCTAAAATGTATTAAAATGTATCACCTAACTGTTGGAAATGCACCAAAGAATACAGTTCATATTATATTTATTAGTGTTCATACTTGACACTTTAAGACTTGTGGACTTCAACTCCCAGAATTCCTCCTCCAGTTATGTTAGCTCAGGAATTGAAGTCCACAAGTCTTAAACTTGCCAAGTTTGAAGACCCTTGTCTTAGAGAAAGTAAGGACTAGAATAGGAAGCTATTTGGGTTTGCAAACAAGGACAGAACATAGTTAAGTGTCTGAAACTATTTAAACATGTGAGTAGGTTTACAAGTTAGACCATAATGCTATACTATTAGAATACTATTCTATCTAGCACATAGTCTATGGGTTTAATCAGGGTTTCGGAACACATGGGCTAGAACCCTATGGGGTCCAATTTACAGGAGCTATCACATCCAAGCTTGGATTTTTGTATACCATTCAGTTTACGAAGAAAGTTGTTTGATAATTATAGCATCAAGCGGGAAATCAGAAGGCTATGAGTTCTAATTTCACTTTGGCACAAAGACAGCTGGGTAACCCAGTCACTTTCTCTCAGCTGTAGGAAGGATTGGCAAACCACTTCTGAAAAATATTGCGAAGAAAACTGCAGGGACTTATCCTGACAGTCTCCAAGAATTGCCCACAACTGGACAGAATAAAAAACAAACCTTGTGAACACATTTTGAGCTGCTTCATTTATTTATGAGCCACAAATAATACTGTATTCTTTAAATCATTATCCAAGGTATGAAACACGGTTTTGACAACTTATTTGACAAATTGGTTGTATTTATGACAAAAATGGCAATGAAATTATTGCAACTAGTTTTGATTAAAGTGTAATGAATTTTCCAGTTTGGGAATATAAATATAAATGAAAGTAACAAAACTATTTCCTCCACTATTGTCTCTGATGTGACTATTACCAGATATTGGCTATTCATTGACACTGACTACTAAATAGTGGGAAATGTCTTCTCTGCTGAAACTACAGTGTAATATATCCATAGAATTTTAATTTGAGGGATTATGATTATTTTATTTGATGTAAGTTAAAATTATTAAAAGTAAGTGGTATATTTATTCTAGCTCCAATGAAATTATTAGATTTATTCATAGGAAAGAGGTGAATGCACATTCATTTATTAGAGTTAGATGGTCATGGTATCACAAGAATTAAAAATACCTGATTGTGTTTGTTGCGTTTTTAGAATTTTTAACAACTAATAGTATTTGGTTGTTGCTGATTTGCTGATTTTTTTTAAAAAAAATGTTTTTTATTAATTACATTTCTTAGTGCTTAATAAACATCATGCTTAACAATACTAATTATATTCTTAATTTCCACCCTTTTTTTCCAACCACTGATAAAATAAATTCTGTCCTGTGTCGTCTTTCTGCTTAATTTTCAATGTTAATATGTCCATTTCTGTATAATCTAGTATCTCCTTTATTATCTCTTCATCTTCTGGTGTTTCTTCATTTTTCCAATGTTGTTTGAATATAATCTTCGCTACTGTTACAACATGTAATATTAAATACATACTTTTCTAATTTTTTCTGATATTATACCTAATTAAAACATTTTTAATAAGCTGTTGTCTTATTAAATATTGGACTAGGACCAGAGAGACTTAAGATGATCCATGACTTTGGATTGGGGCACTGTATTATTTTGCAGTCTGTTCTGAAGAAGCACTTTATTTGAACCTTCAACAAAAAAAAAGCCTCTCTGAAAATCCAAGCAGCCTTAATGGACATATCAGAGTTGCACAGCATGATTTTTCCACTCACAACTTGCAATTTTAAAGCCCCTGTTGCACAGCACGAACGGATGGAAAGAGGATGTAAAACCGAGAGAAACACTTGCCATCCGTTGGTTAATGCGATGCATCCGTTCTGTACTCACTGCATCCGTTTTTCATACTCTCT
>BHFT01037159.1:0-30620 GCA_004320025.1 Laticauda laticaudata
AGTACATCACGTTAACCAACGGATGGCAAGCTTTTTTGTCCGTTTTACATCCTCTTTGCATCTGTTGGTGCAGTGTAACAGGGGTTTTAGAATGATTTGTGATTTGTTTATATGGGAAAGCTACAGGACTTGAAACCTTTCCAGCTAGCTTCAAGTCGGAAATCATTGGGGGTGTTTTGGATGCACTCAGGCCTGCTGGTTGATAAATCTTTGTGAGTAGGTGTTTTAACTAGAAGAACCGATAGTAGTGAACATTGCCTAGTTTCATCTTTGTCAGTCATTTCCTAACCAAACAATAAAAATGTGCTCTTTTCTAGTTCTAGCTTTACTTGCCCTAGGAAATTTTCTATCCCATTTGTTTTGCTCCAGTGAGATACCTCTCAGGCCTGCTTTGTTCATCATAAATATACCAAATTTGTATTTGTTTAGAAGCCTGGCAAGTTTCATGAAAGAGCTGTGTGCTGGTCCTTATGATTTGTTTACTTCTACTTTGGTCTCATCTACCAGGAAAAGGTATACTTTCCCTGTTCAAACTGAGGGTTCGAAGAAGTCAGAAATCATAACATAAAGGACAAATCTTGCTCCAGGATTCTGGACTGCAATGGGATCAAGCAAAAATAATGAGATAATGTGTTTAAAAAAGCCAAGGTGGGGAGGCAGCCTATGAACCATGTGCATCCACAATGCAGCACATAGCGCATGTGAAAAGTAAAATTTATTTATTTATTTTATTTTGTCAAGCGATTATAAGGTAACAGGTATAAGTATAAACATAGTTATTAATACATGAAATGGATACATATAAGAAAAATAAAAAGAAACAATAGGACAAGGATGGTAGACACGTTGGTGTGCTTATGCACTTTTTACTTTTTCAAATAAAACCCATTAGTTTAAAAGTCAGTGAAGAAACCAAAATTATCTGCATCTATAAAGTTGTCAGCCTTGCAAGGGTACAAGTCTGAAAATACATCTCTTCCTAGCTTTTCCAATCCAAGAAACTAGGGTCTCTCTTCTGAGAAATTTACCACATTAGATTCCTTCTGTGGGCTAAGCTGCTCCTTGTCTGACTGTTGTCTAGTCTGTGGCTCTTCGATCTCGGGCTGTCCGATCTCCCAAGGTCATACCCACATTTCATTACCTGCTGTAGCTTGCAGATGCCTCAGTTGCATAACACAGATATTTCCGTCAGCTTCCCTCACTTTCTATGATGCTTTTCTGTGCATCTAGTGTTTGCTTTCCTATTACTTGGATCCACACCATCAATAATCTCCCCAGTTCGGGTGCCCTTCCATGATGATGTTGTTATAATGTTTCATGAAATGGGTAAATGATCTGAAAGCTATTGATTTGTAATGTTGTTAGTCAAATTGGAAATAGGCAACTCAGGTATGCAAAGGGTAGGATTGGAGAGCTAACTTTTGTGGAGAATAACTATAGTGTAGTAAAAATATTTTTTCAAAAAAATTTAAAGTAGAAAGGTTAAAAAAAAATGTCATTGTCTATGAGTTTGGAGCACAAATAGCTAGTCACCTCATTCTAATCTAAATGTTTGGATAGGATAGGAACAAGCTCAATAATAATGCTTGTTGTATTGCCAAAGCTCCTGGAAAACTTACCTCAGGAAAAAGTGGGAGAGTTTATGGAAGCTTATGTATACTGAGAAAGTCTCAAGATGTGCAAATCCATAGAAACAACCCCTCCCCCCCTCTTTTTTTGGAGAAGGACTGTCTGGTGTATTGCTTGAAAATCTGTCCAAAAAAAAGAAGATATATTAATCTTGGGTGCAAGACTTCTTCAAACTCAAAAGAAATCAAAGTTCTTGAAGACTATGTTTTGTTGGCTGTTAAAATGCATAATTCAATGCTTTCCATTCAGGAAATTAATAACCTTATAAAAAGGTAGGCATATCTAATCAGAAAACAAAAGAAGTAAGAATGCAATTTTTTTGGAAACAAGTAATAAAAAATGGAAAAATAGAATTGGGACTGTTTCATATTTAAGCTGTGGACAAAAATACAGATCCATCAATAAATAAATATTTGAGACTATATTTAGACAGAATAACAGAGTTGGAAGGGACCTTGGAGGTCTTCTAATCCAACCCCTTGCTCATACTGGAAACCCTGTACAGGGGTAGGTTTCTACCGGTTCTGTCCACCTCTATAGAACCGGTAGCTCTAAAGAGCAGCAGATATAGAACTGGTTCTATGTTTTTGCCCACCTGCCCACCTGGGCTTTTACCTGATCTTTATTTCCTGATTTTTCAACTTCAGTTAATTTCAGCTGCAGTTAAAAAAACAAGAAAAGAGGGCTGTTTCAAAGGTTGCTTCTTGGCAGCAGCATGCTAATGACGTGTTAATGATGATTGCGTGGCTCACAGCGGGCAGGGAAGCTCATAAATCCCACCCCTGTCCTTATATCATTTCAGACAAATGGTTGTCCAGTCTCGCCTTAAAAACCTCCACTGTCAGAGCACTCCCTATTTCTGGAGGCATGTTGTTCTACTGATTAATTGTTCTGTCAGAAAATTCCTCCTTAGTTCTAAGTTGTTTTTCTCCTTGATGGATTTCCATCCATTGCTTCTTGTCCTTCAGGTGCTTTAGATAATAGGTAGTTGACCCACCATTCTACAGAATATATTTCACAGATGCTTTGGTAATCTCATATTTGTAAATAAATCAATATTTACATTGAGTAAATAATCAATATTTACTCATATTTGAATATTGTAATAGCAATGTTATGATGCTGCTGCAATCAATGACTTTTATAACAAATACAAGTCGGGCCAAATGAAAACAGAGATGTTCACATCTCATAATGACTCTATTATGTTGAGTGGATTCAGAGGTAGAGCAGCACAGCTGAATTGTGTCATTACATGCTTACTTCAGCAGCACTGAACAAACCATGAATATCTGGAGATTTCTAACAGTTATTCAATCATCTTTTGAGCAATGTAAAGATAACTACTGTATATACTCGCATATAAGCCGATCTCGCATATAAGCCGACCCTTTAAAAACTGCCCCAAAATGAGGATTTTTGAAANATGAGAGCCAAGACTCTCATCGCCTTCGCAGGCAGCGGCTTCGCGCGATGAGAGTCTTGGCTCTCATCGCGTGAAGCCGCTGCCCGGCGAAGGCGATGAGAGTCTTGGCTCTCATTGCGCGAAGTCAGCCAGCCAGATTTATTCGTGTATAAGCCGACCCCCAAATTTGGGGGAAAAAAAAAAGCGTTCTAAAGTCGGCTTATATGCGAGTATATATGGTATCCACTTTCTAATTCTGCAACCCAAAAGCCAATGATAGCAAATAATGGGTTTCATTATCCCTGCTGTTTTGAAATATGGCTTGATCACTCTGGAAGGATTTCATTTTTCACACAGTCATCAGTTTAAAGGTCTTATGGATATAGGCCTTCAAGAAATAATCAAGTAGATACTAATTCTATAATTATAGAAAAAAATGCCCTATGTGGTCATCTGGAAGACAAGTTTCCAGACAATGAAATCTAGATATGATCTGATTATGAATGTGCAGCATTAACATTGTATGACTTCAGTATTAAGCATTAATACTTAGTTACATCAGTTATGCATACATTATTAAATATTAATATATTTTAATTTATGTTAATATATTAATCATATATTAATTATTAGATGTTAAAGTTTAATAAAATATTAATATTTGATAAAATAAAAAAACCTCATTTTTAATGACCCTATAATCCCTTAATTCGGGGTAGAGTCAGGCCGACTGGATGGAGCTAAGCATTTACTGGCCAGATGCCCTTCCAGATGCCACATGGGTTTCACAGCAGAATTTTTTTCTTTGTGACTTCTGACCATTTTTCACACTTACAACCTCCCAGCATCCCCTGGATTAAACTTTGGACATTTGTCAACTGACTCATATTTAAGACAATTGCAGTGTCCTGTAGTTATGTGATCCCCTTTCTGACAAACAAAGTCACTGATCAACTTCGTTTCTAATTTAACAATTGCAGTGATTCACTTAACAAGGTCATAAAATGGGGCAAAACCAGTGGCAAGATTTAGCTGGTTCACACTGGTTCAAGTGAACCAGTTGTTAACTTACCTCCTCCCCCTCCCTCTATCAAAGTGGACCCTGGGCACTGTGCTGAAATGGAGAAATAGGCAAGGGAGCAGCCAGCATGAGGAAAGGAAAAGGCTGCTTTCCATTTTTCTTCTCCTCCTCTTTCCCTTGTGCCGGCTGCTCTATTGCCCATATCTCTATTGCCATGTAGCACCCAGGATCCACTTTGATAGTAGGGGATGTGTAATTTAACAACCAGTTTGCCCAGGGCCAGGTTGGTCCATGCCTCCCACAACAGCCAACATGACCCTGGGTGAACTGGTTGTTAAACTATTTTAATCCCACCACTGGACAAAACTCACTTAATGAATGTCTACTTAGCAACTGAAATTTTGGGTTCAGTTGTGGTCATAAGTTGAGGATTATGTGTATTAAACAGTAGCTTTTTTCTCTGAAATTGCCATTCTTATTCTTTTTTTTTTCTATATAAATTCAAAGGATGTTATTTTCAACTTGTTGCTGAGTAGTATGTTTAAATTTCTCTTCTATATTTATTGGAACTATCTATGGTGATTTGAACAAAAAGGCAGTAGCTTAAAATGCAATTCCAGCACCAACCTGTCCAAGGTGAAAGGAAAATCAGGGGCTTTGTGTTTTTAATTCAAGTTTTTCTGGTTTGGGGCTCTGCTAATTTTGATGCTTCTTGTTGATCACAAGTAGAAAATCAGTATTGAATAGTCTCTTAATTGTCACTAAACTGTGTCTTGTAATTGCCCAGTATCTGAGGAGAGAGAAAATAAATCTTAAATTGTTATTTCCTTTACAATTTTTATTTACAAAAGTTTTTGTCTTGCAACAGAAGCAAGGTGAGTTTGAATCAAATTTTGCTTGAATGTGAGTGATTGTTAAAGAGGTAATAGGTGAGAAATATTTATGATTAGCAGACATGAATAACAGTATCATAAAGTGAATAAATGGCCTTAAAAGATACATAAAGAAATCTCATTTTGTTGCATTTGAGTCAGGTGTTATTGTGGAGTAAACATTTACCACTCTTGTACATCTCAGATTTTCATGATTATTCTATTGAGGAATGAGACAATATAGGCCTTGAGATCAAATCCTGTGGGAAATTATATTAACATATGAAAGAAGGTAATGAATGAAATTGATTTTCAGTTTGTGAGGAATGACATATTAACTGATGAATTCAAAGTACAAGAGGAAATATTTTGACTAAATATTATGAAATTCCTGAATTATATATTGGTGGCATAGATCATCTGGCAGATTTCTCTTTCTTAGAAATGTAAAATAGAGATAGACTAGCTATCTGTTAGGAGTACTGAGGTAATAGATTTCTTACATCAGCATCTGTACTCTACCCTTCAGATTCTATGACCTGGTTGACCATTGCATTAAGATGTACTTTGGTTAACAATTATTTAGTAAATGTACTTTACTAAATATGTAAATGTACAAAGAATGGTTCACACAAGAGATGTATAAAAGCAAGCTGCATTCTAGCTTAGCACGATACATGCATCCCATTTTATGCTTCTACAGTTTTATCTTTGTAGAATATAGTCTATGCTTCAGTAGGTTGTGAAGAAAATGTATTTCACCATATGAAAATTACAGTTTTATTTGATGGAATAGAATACCTATATTGACAGATCTGATGCCTAAGCCACTTACTATGCTGAGGAGATGTAGTAACACTAGATTAGTGGTATTTCAATATAAATAAAATACTTCAGACTTTTTTTAGATGTACCTTTTTCTGTTTTCATCTCTTTGTTTGAATGTAAAGATTGTAAGGGATTTTGTAAATCATCTAGTTCAGTTTTATTTAAATGTGATTCTATGACTCCTGGGAATCCCCCAATAGTCTTTTAGGGGACTGAAAAATCAGAATTATTTGCCAGCCTACACTGAAAAATGATATAATATAAATAAATATAAATAATAAATAGTACAATATTAAATACAATTTAATATTAATATCAATACCATATTAATATTTAAATCCCATCAAACACTCATGAGAGGCTCAATCATGAGAGGCTAATGAGAGGTACCTTGCTCATTGCTACTGCAAGAGGGATCTTGGAGTCCTATTGGATAATTGCTTAAATATGAGTCAGCAGTGTGCTGCATCTACCAAACACCACCCCCCCATGCAATTTTAGCGTGCATCAACACAGGCATAGAATCAAGATCATATGAAGTGTTAGTACCACTTTATAATGCCTTAGCATTATATATTGCCTCCAGTTTTGGTCACCATGATGGAAAAAAGATGTTGAGATTCCAGAATGAGTGGAGAGAAGATGGATGAACAAAGATGATTAGGGGACTGGAGGCAAAAACTTTTTTTTTTAATTTTATTTATTTTTTTATTGGTCAATTGCTTACAAGATAATAGGTATAAGTAAAAACATAGTTATGAATACATGGATACATTTAAGAAAAATAAAAGAAACAATAGGACAGGACGGCGTAGGCACGTTGGATGTGCTTATGCCAGCCCCCTACAGGACCTCTCTAGGAAAGAGGTTTAGGTCAATAGTAGACCAGTCTAAGGTTAAAGTTTTTAGGGTTTGGGGAAATATGAATATGAAGAATAGTTGCAGAAATTAGGTACTAGTATGTCCTAATTTAATGGGAAAGAAGAACTGGGTGACAAGGTAGATCATGTTCTAAATAATTTGAGAGATTGCCTACAAGAAGAGGAGGGGGGCGGGACAATCTAATTCTCCAAGTCGCAAAGTATCTCAGAGGCAAGACAAGAAACAAGGGATGGAAATTAACGCAAGGAAAGAGAACCAACATAGAACTAGCTAAGGAAAAATTCCTGGGATCAGTTAGAACAAATTAGATACAGATAGATACAGATAAATCAGATTTGGAAGGGACCATTGTAGCGTCATCTAGTCCAACCCCCACCCAAGCGGGAGACCCTGGCCACCATTTTCTGACAGATGGCAGTCCAGATCTCTACTTGAAAGTCTCAAGTGAATGGCGCTCCCACAACTTCCCAGGGCAAAGCTGTTCCATATTGGTTACATTGTTTCTCACTGCTCAGAAAGTTTCTCCTTGTTTCCAGGTTAAATCTCTCCTTGTTCAGTTTCCACCCATTATTCCTTGTCTGGCCTACAGGAGCTTTAGAAATTAATCAATGGAATGAGTTGCCTTCAAAAGTTGTGGGTGCTCCAACACCGGAGATGTCTAAGAACATTGGACAACCATTTGTCTGGTATAAGGTTCTCCTGCTTGAGCAAGGGGTTGGATTAGAAGACTTCCAGGGTCCCTTCCAACTCTGTTATTCTGTAATTCTGAGGCAGTCACAGCAGTGAATGCATCAATTTTAATTTTGAATATGGTAAATATTGATAAATATAAGCCCTACAATAAAAGCTCTTGTGAACATCTCTATAAGTTTTAAAAGTGGGAAGGGGTGCTGAGAGACAGAAAAAATATCGAAGAAGCATTGATCTAGTCTATTCCTCAGTGCATGGATCCATTAATGGAAGTACTTTGTGTTGTGTAATTTAAACCCACGGAACAATTCTCTTTTGCCTTCTCACACAAGAGCACTTCAGATTCTTATTAACTATCATGTCTCTCCCTCTTCTTCATTTCTCCAGGTGTTTCCAATTGTTTTATTAGTTTATAACACAATTAGTGTTTCCAATTGTTCCTCATATATTTTTCCTTTCAAGCCTCTAATCATTTTGAGTGCCCTCCTATGGGTATTCCATTTTGCCAGTATCCTTCCTAAAATAAAGAACCAAACAGCACAATCTAACCTGGGCAGAATAGAGAGGAAATGTGATTTTAAACAACACCTTTGCTTCTACTTCTATTTTTGTTTTTTTTACAACTCTCTACTCTGCTGACTCATGTTCAGCTTGTAATGTATCAAAATATTCTGGTCTTTGTTTGCATATGTACAGTTGCCCAGTATGGTCCCCCCAACTGATATCCACATCTTAGAGTTTCCTACCCACACAGATTGGGCATTGATATTTGTTGACATTGATTTTGCTAGTTTCTGCCCATGCTTCCAGCTTGTCAAAAGAAAAACAAAAGAATTTCTGAAGCAGAAAGAGTTGACAATAGCAATAGCACTTAGATTTATATATTACCTCACAGTACTTTAAAGCAGTTTACAGAGTCCGCCTATTGCCTCCAACAATCTGGGTCCTCATTTTTACCCACCTTGAAAGGATGAATGCTGAATCAACCTTGAGCCTGGTGAGACTCAAACTGCCAAACTGCAGGCAGCCAGCAGCCAGCAGAAGTAGCTGCAGTACTGCATTCTAACCACTGCATCATTGGGGCTCTTATAGTAGGGAAACCAATATATCCCTTAAAAATCACCCAAAATTATTGTGATTATGCTTTAATTCTGAAGAACTAGAATTAACCCATATCAGTTGGAGTACCGATCAGTGTCATATGTACATTTGATATATATTTTCCAATACCTAATCCAAGTCATTTGTAAATATTCTTTCAGGCTTGTCCAGTATGATTGTTCAGCTAGTTCTGCATCTATGTGATGGTATCTTTGTCTAATCCAGTTTTTACCATCTTCCCTACTGGAATCTCATAAGAGACTTTATTGATTGTGTTGTTGAAATCTAGTAGATTAAATCCACTGTGTTCTGATGGTCGGATAAATTAAAAATAGTTTTTTGCTTTCTTTATAAAGCCATGGTATTTCCTGCCAAGCAGTTAAGTCTTTTTTAAGTGCTCAACTGTTCAATAATCTGTTTCAAGGCTTCACCTAGTATCAACCTGAGCAATCTGTTGCTACCTGGGTCCCTGCCCCTCCCTTTTCAAATAACAAAATTTGCTCTTTTCCAATCCTTTGGCACCATGCCCACACACCATGAATTCTCAAAGGGGATCTGAGACAGGATCTATTTGCTCCATGAAGATTTTTTAGGAAAAAAAAAACCTGATTTGGCCAAGTAAGTTCTTTGGTCTCTACTGAATCTTTTTGGGAGAAGGAACCATCAGAATTCCTATTGAGCAGATAGTCTTGGAAGTACTTTGGAAGGTCCAAAGCCATATAAAGCTTTATAATTCAAACCCAGCACTTTGAATCGTATTTGGAAACCTACTGGTAATCATGTGAAAAATCAGCAGTTATACATAAATAGTAGCTCTCACCAACTAATAAGTGGGCTACTACCATTTGTACAATTGCAGTTTCCAAGTAGTCTTCAAAGGCAGTTCTGTGTTCATCAACATAATCAACATTAATTCCTTTTGCATAATGTGCATAGAGCATCAAGCTTCTTCCAATGAATCCTATCCATGATCTTCCCGTTTGATGTCTGCTGTCCATAAGTCATCTTTTAACGCCTGAGGCCAAGTGCATCATGGTCTTCCCCATCTCTATTTTTCCTCTGGTGAGCTTCTGTCGTTCATCAGTTTTCAGATATCAATGTACTGGCAAGTGAAGAATATGGCTAGCTAAGTGCCTCCAACATTCTGGATCCACTATACCATAAAACTGGTGACATGGTTGCACTAAGTGACACCCAGAATTCTTTATAGGTGATGTTGATGGAATACATTGAGCTTTTGTGCTGGGTGTGCTGTTATTGACCATGTTCACTGATGTGAAACTCTATTGGTACAACAACTGCCTTATAAGGCTGTAACTTGGTCTTCTTATCTATAGTTGGGGATGACCAAATAGGTTGTAACTGCTGGAATACTTGAGTGGCTTTACTAGTTCTGTGTTTGACATCTGCTTATGTGCTGTCATCTTGTGATAAGATGCTACTGAAGTATGTAAGCTTTTGGACATATTCTAAGGGCTTTTGGCTGGTTGTGATTAATATGTCAGGAGGGTGACTCCCAATCAACATGACTTTGGTCTTATCTGCACGAATACGTCGATCTACTTTTCTAACAGTGTCTAAGTTGGTAGTCATGTCCTGCAATGAGGCACTAGCTTCTGAGACGTTGTCAGCAAAATCAAGGTCCATGAGCCTTGTGTGATTTTTCCAGGGAATTGCAGAGTTTGGCCCATTCATTGATTTCTCCATAACAAAGTCTATGGTGAGGAGAAAAGAAAGGGCGATAAAATGCAGCCCTGTCTAACACCAGTAATAATATTGAAAAAGGTAGCGGCTCCACTATTGAACTTTACACAGCAATTGCTGCCTTCATAGAGATTTTTGAAGATATTAATAAATTGACCTGGGATTCCATGTCTTCTACAGATGTTCCACAAGCAGTCCTGATGTATGCTATCAAAAGACTTCCTAAAACCTGTAAAATTTATGGCAAGTGGTTGCTGGAACTTGATATGCTGCAGCTCAGTCATGTTACATAGCATGAGAATTTGTTCAGGACGTGGCAGCCATGATGAAACCCAACCTGTTTCTCCTGAAACATTTTATCAATTGCTCCTTGCAGGTGCCTAAGGAGAATGATTGAAACTACTTTGCCAGGTACAGAAAGAAGAGTGACATCTTGCCAGTTATTTCAGTCACTGAGATTCCCTTTCCTGGAAAGTTTAATAATATTCCCTCCTGCCAATTGTCTGGAATGCATTATCTGTACCAACACATGTTTAACAACCTGGTCAGGTCCATTATCAAATCATCTCTGCCAGTTTTCAAGAGTTCCACCGGGATCTGGTATATGTCAATGGCTGTCAGGGTTCCAAGTACTCAAAGCAATCAAAACTCTGAACTTAGAGGTTCCTCAAAATATGAATTTATTAGGAATGTCATATTGGCACAGCTGGTGAAAACAGATCCATCATGTGATCCAATCAGGTCACGGTCCCAATTCTGGCTGGCTTTTATCCATGCCTCTCCATCACCTGGTAGAGCATCTTTGGCTCCTACAGGAAAGAATGTTATTTTGGCTACACATCCTCCAGCTATCTCTATCTTCCCTGTCCCATGTCAGCCTCAACTGGCCTTGCTGTGGAAGCCCTGAAGGTTTTCCCAAAATGGCTTCAGGGCTGACAGCAGCTTTATTATTATTCAACACACTAAGTGCATGTCAAACTTCATAGTTTGAAATCATGCCCAGTTTAATGTCTAGTAATGGAACGGATTTGGCCTTACTAAAATCAGAAGTCTTACTAGGGGTTGGCTGATTCAAGGTTTCTTTGAAACCTTGTTTTTGTTATTCCTTTGTGAGCAAAAGTTTCCCCAAAGTCCTGGGTGGCCTTGCCCAGCAGTGGGATCCTACCTGTTCCACTACCGTTTTGGTGATGGTACTTGCATGTGTGTACATTTAATGCGCACACACCTAATGTACACATGCAGCTTTCCACACACCAGCTGAGGCCTGTAGCACCAATCAGCTGAGAGGAGAAAGAAGAGAAAAGAGCAGGGGTGGGTGGGAGGGAAGGTCGATCCTGCACTTTTGTCTTTTTTCTCCTTTCAGCTGATCGTTGGAGGCTTTTTTTTTACCGGTTCAGCCAAACTGGGCCGAACTGGTAGCATACCACCTCTGCTTTGCCATAATCTGACCAAGAAGTGACAAAGACATGAATCACTGTTGCTCATTCTCCTTTTCCCCAAAAAGGCCCGTTATCCAAAGCTGGGAAAGACCCCTGAGCCACAATATTCCATGCATATAATTGAAATTCTTGTCTGCACCCAGATCCCTTGATTTCTACATATATTATGTACGTGTGTGTGTGTGTATTCAAAGACACTGTACTCTTCTTCTCTTCTTCCCCATTTGTCTGCCCTATCATTTTTGAATAAGCTTTACACTTTAACCTTTTCTAATAAATTTTGTCTCACCAGAATTTGTAAAATCTGTTTAGTATACTCACCTTCTTGCATTAGGATCTCTAGTCCCCAAATTTGCATCTAGAGAAAACTTGCCGTGTTACGTTGCCATCATGTGATGTTTGTGACATGTTTCCCATTCAAGGAGCTGGGTCGGGCGTAGTATGTGTGTGACACATCTGGTCTAGGGGCCTCCAGTTGGACACCCCTGATTTAGAGGGATACATTAGGCCACATTATTTGATTTATTCCTATCTGTATTTATATTTTATGGTCATTTATATGGTCATTAAGGATATCAATAATATCAAAGTATTCAAACATTCCCATAGGCATCAGCTGCATAGCCAGGTGTTTGCTTCTAATGTTTTTTCTTTTCTTGGGCCATGTCACTTCGCAAGAAAGAGTGAAGAAAACAGGCCTGCAAGTTACAGTGGACATAAAAAGCTCAAATATACCATCAAGATTAGTGCAAGAGAAATTCTGATCGATGGAGGGATAATAACACAATAGTAAAAAGATATTTTAAGTATAAATGGGTTAGCAACTTATTTAAAGGGCTTTGTGGGGCTGTATATTAGAGAAATATTGATACCTTGGGTCCAAGTGTGAGACAGATATCAAAAGCCAATATGAAATATCCAATTTTGGATAAGAAGGAAGCTGATTGACAGTGTAAATAGAAATAATCTAGGTCAATAATATTAATAAAGAAGCTAAGGAACATTGCAAGTTTTGGCTAGTTTCACATATCACAAGAACAATTTTGTGATAGCCAATCTGAAAAGTCTAAGCCAAATATACTATTTAGTATGGGTTTGAACCTGGTAAATTACATTCCAAAAATAATGATAATCCTAATACATCTCACAAGCTTGATTTCATTATTACATTAATGTGTATTGCAGTGTGTTGTAAATTAGAAGTAGAGTTATTGAAGCTACCCCCCTTCTGATCATTTCAAAGTGTGAAGAGATGTGTGGACTTGGAGTGTACCACAAATGTAACAAAAACCAAAACGTAAATAAATGTTCTTTAATGCTTTCAACTTTGCTTCATTGTTCAATTGTTCACAGTTGGAGATTAAACTTGTTCCGTCCGGAAAAAGAAAGCGCAACGTGCAGCAACCAGGTTCCAACTAAAAAACTCTTTATTCGGTTAACAGCAACAGTAACGGAACATTGGCTCAAGCCGCGGCAGCCCTTTATATAGAGGCGTGCCTGCCGCTTGTAGCCAATGACATCCATTTAAATCGTGCCAACTTTTAGTGGCTTCTTGGATTGGTTCCTATTGAAATCCACTACTGGCCTTTTTGGCCAATCAGAATTGAACTACTTGGAACCTTCCAAGTTATACAGAACCCCCTCCCCCTTTAGTTCAGTCCTACGTGAGTGACGTAGTCGTGCAGGTAGGTGGGCTTCTTCTGGTCCTAGTTGACCTGCGCGGCTCATTCTCGCCTTAGGACTTCAAGTGGTTCAGTCGGGATCATTGTCTCTCGGTTTTTCTCCATGAACCCTGGAAGGGTGAGTCAGCACTGCCGCTCCTGCCTGAGTTTCTCAGTGTTGAAGTGGTTCTGCCGCTCCCTCCCAGTTCAACCGGGTGGTTGAGGCTGGCCTGGCTGGCATCTTCCAGGTCGGCTTTCCCTTTGCCAGGACTTCTTCTGATGGTCTCATCTAACGTAAGTGCTCTTTTTGGTTGGTTAGATTTTCTGGTTGTAATTTTAATGTTCATTTTCACACCTTTTTTATTTATTTGTATTCTCCCCCCCCTCCTTGGTTTTGTTTTCGTCGAAATTTATTATTTGAGGTTGCACGCGTTGTTTTGCGCTCATGTTGCCGGAACAAGCTGGTCTATGTGCGATTCCACTCTCTTCATCGTCCACGGTTAGTCTCGGTAGGACCGGGGGCCTGTTACTTGTGTGGTCGTGGCTGGAAGCAAAGAGGGTCCCCGGTCAAATTTTTGCATAGACAGGTCACGACTTCGAAAGTGCGGTATTGGCTGGAAGAGTCAGGGGGTTTCTTCCAGTATAATTGGGGTGCAACCTATCTAAATGGGATCTGAGTTTTTCTTCCCATTAATATTCTGCCGGGCTCTTGTTTGTTTTGTGCTACTGGAGTGATGTGTTGTAGTTAAGTAAGCGGTTTAGCTTGTCTTGGACATCCCCCATGGTCATTTTCTCAAGGCCTTCTTTTGTGAACCGGACCCATTCATCAGCCCTACATTCGCCGCTGGGTGGGCCAGTGCAGTTAGTGCATGCGATAACCAAAGAGGCTAAGTATTGTTCGAATTGTATTGCTGTTAGTTGTGGCCCATTGTCAGATACACACAAATCAGGTAAAACATGAGTTGCAAATAATTTATTAGCTGTTTTATAACAGTCAGTTGTTGTGGATGATATTAAGATGACTTCAAGCCAATTCAAACATGCATCCACAACTATTAAGAATGTATTGCCCCTAGTTTGGTCCTGCAAATCAATATGGATTCGAGACACAAGGGCCTCATGGGGTCTCCAGTCCCGTATCGGGAGTTTGTGGTGTGTGGTCTAGCTACTCTGACACTTGTGCATGTTGCAACCCAGCGTCATCATGTCCTTGTCTAAGCCAGGCCACCAGACATAGCTCCTGGCCAGGCTTTTCATTTTACTATGCCTGGGTGGCCCCATGTAAATGCCTAAACCTCTTCTTGTAGTTTGGATGGAATCACCATCCGATCTCCCACAACAAACACCACCATTTTGTATTGACAGTTCAGTCTGCCTAGTCCGGAAAGGTTAAAGTTTTCAGTCTTTTGCTTTCCGGCCAGCCTTTACCTACCCAAAGTCAAAACGCGGCAGTCAATGAGTCTTTTGCCGTGGCTCTGGCGACATCATCCAGAGTCAATGGAAGTTCAGGCAGTTTCTAGTTGTAGGGTGGCGGTGGCTGGAGCCGGGTCGTCCTCTAAGATTCGTAATGGTTTTCGGCTTAATGCTCTGCATGGGATTTGTTTCCTGGTCCATGCAGCAGTATATATGAATAGGTGGCCAGGAATTCTGACCACCGATCATCCATGGGGATAGAATGTTCAGTGTGGGTTTATTCCCAGCCAAAATCCCCAAGTATGGTTTATGGTCAGTAACAATGGAGAATGTTCTACCGTCTAGGTATTCATGAAACGTTTTACTCCGGGCCGACGATTGCCAGGGCTTCTCTGTCTAGTTGCTATAGTTGCGTTCCGCTTTGGAGAGCATTTTTCGAATAAAAAGCGACGGGTGCCTCTCTCTCCGTCAGGTAATTGGTGGCTCAGGATAGCACCAACTCCAAATGGTGAGGCATCGCAAGTGACCGTAAGGGTAGAGTATACTAATAACTGAATAAGAACGGTGTCTGAGGTTAACAAGTCTTTTATATTTTGAAAGGCTTTTTGTTCTTTGTGACCCCAAGTCCAGACAGTTTTCTTTTCTAGCAAACGGTGCAATGGTTTCTGCTATCATGCTTTGTGGGGGAGAAATACATTATAAAAATTGATCAGACCCAAGAATGCCTGTAAGTTCCATTTTATTTCTAGGTCTGGGTGCGCTCTTTAATTGCTTTGACTTTTTTTTCTGTTGGCTAATACCTTGTTCGTCAATCAAATATCCTAAAAATTCGATGTGGTCAGTGGCCAGGCACATTTTTCTTTTTTGACTTTCAGGCCCGATTCTCTGAATTTCGTTAGCACTTCCTTAGTCTAGCTTCTAATTGGTTGCATTTTTCGCTGAAATTAGGACGTCATCAAAGTATATGGAACGACCCCTTTTATTCCATTTAATAGGCGTTCCCATGAGGCTTTGGACAGACGCCTGGGGACAACGCTCACTCCGAATGAAGTCTGTTACATTTGAACGCCCCTCTATGCATGACTATTGTTTATGCCTTGCCCGTATATGGGTCTACTGGAAGTTGCTGATAAGCCTGGGCCAATCGAGTTTAGCAAAAATTTTCATCCCCCAAGTGAGTGCAGTAAGTGCTGCACGACTGGTACGCGGGTATGCGCTTTGCTGTAGCGCATGGTTCAAGGTACGCCTGTAGTCTCCACACATGCGCACAGACCCATCTGGTTTTACAGGTTACTATTAGTGTCTCCACCTGGTGTGGTCAATTGGTTCTATGACCCCTTGTGCAATCATTTATTTAATTGCTCATCTATTTTGGTTTTAATGCTAAAGGGGACCGGTCTGCTTTTAGTCTTCTCAGTGCTATTTGGGGATCTAGGCTAAAGGATATTGGGGTTCCTTGGTACCTGCCTAGAGTTCGTTGAAGACATCCTGGAATTCGTGAGCCAGGTTCTCTTCCCAATCACTCGCGACTATTCAGCTCACTCGCGTCATCCCGATGCCAATGGCGCGAACATTCGATGCCAGAAGGCTGGATGTCTCGGTTGACTATACAGTCAATGCGCAGGACCTTCAGCATGTTGTTGTAAGTTACTTTGTAAGTGCCCCAGACCTACCATGGGAATCCTATTTCCCTGGTAGTCTTTGAGAATTAATTTTTGGTTTTTTTGAGTTCGTTTTGTCTGATGTTTGGAATCAGATGTCTAATTGTGTTCCAAGACACCATTGATAGAAAAGATCTGAGTCGACCTCCATCTCACAAGGCTTCCTTCAATGGACACTACAGTTCTGACTTTTTTTCTGCTTTCATCTTTGCGCTTCCTATAGTGACAGTCTGAATGTGTGGTTTTCTCAGTTGCTGGCTCCCTTGCTGTGCTCCCATTTTCTGTCGGCTTGCCTCGAGTCAGTTCTTGGTAGGGAATTACCGTGTCTGGTAGGCGCTGCTGTTTCTTCGATTCCGGCAGATCTTTCGATTATGTCCCCTCTTTTTGCAAGCCTGATAGATGGCATCAAGGAACCTGCACTCGGCTCAGGGGTGTTCCTCCGCAATTTGGTTTCCAGCGATCATTCCCGCCAATTTTTCTTCCTTTTGCGCTTTTTTGGTTTGCTAACAGCGCGTGGACCTCACTGTCATCTTCATCAGTGCTGATGACTCGTCCTAGGTCTTCGTGGTGTGTATTGCAGCAGCTTGCCTTTCTCCCTCCACTGGAGATTTCTCTCTTTTGGAAGGGTTGTCGTGTCACACTGGCGTCATCATCTTCATTGTGGCTGCTGATTTCTTTGCGTCTTCTGCGGCGGTTGCTTCCGCGATTGCCTCTGCACCATTATGTTAGTCTGTTTAAGAGTTTGCTTTGAAGGGTAAGAGTCCCTAAGACTCCTAACACGGCATGATCTTGCATTGCTTCATCCATATTTTTGCGAATTTCACAGGCTCCTCCAATATGTGCGCAGAGCTGCCCATGAAATCAGCAATGGTTTCGCCTTCTCTGGTCTCTCTTCTTATAAAATTTGTGTCTCTTGATGAGGTTTGAGAACAAACCGGCGTGTAGTGAGCTTTCAGAATTTGGTTAAGCTCAGACCGCAGGTCATTGTTCATGTCTTGGGCTTCGCCAATGCCTTCGCCATCTAAATACAGGCTGGCCTCAATGTGTTAGGAAGAAGCCTCTTCACGCTGATCAGAAATCTTCTTACCATTTTGTTGCTCTCCAGAAACTCATAGGAACGATCAATATAGACTCCAATCTTCTTCATTGGATTGAATGGTGCGGGCGCCACGTTATTACCAGCCATTCTGTCTAGGCGTGGTTTTTTCTCTTGCGCGTGCTCGGTCTCTGCTTCAGGGTGATCCCATACCCTCGCCATGTTCTGTCCAGAAAAGAATCGTAGTGAGCCGCGGGTTTCCAACTAAAAACTCTTTTATTCTTTACACAACAAAGTTACAGGCACATTTGGCTCACAGGCGCTGGCAGGCCATTTAGTAGTAGAGGCTTGCCTCGCTTGTAGCAAATGACATCAGTCTTAAATCGTTGCGACCTTCTAGTGGCTTCTTGGATTGGTTCCTCACATCAGAATTGACTACTTGGAACCTTCCAAGTTATACAGAACAAAACTCTTTCCAAAATAACATTCCAAATGAAAGAAATACAGTCCAAATTCAAAGAGCAGATAACAAAGCAATAAAAAACCAAAAACAAGCCACATTGAAGAAAGTTCCACGACAGACCAGGATAATTAATTACAAGAGATAACCAGGTATAGTCCGCTGGAAGAATGCCAACCAAGATAAACCTCATCCAGGAATAAAACACTTTTTTTCCAGTATTTACTAGCATGCAGGTCCAAACTCTTATGCAGTTCTCACACCTGCATCCCATGAAGAGGATCAAGGCCCTCTCCTCCTGAGTAGACTATGTCTTTCCCTTATCCTCTCCTCTCTGCGTGCCCTAGGATGGATAGGGGATGCGCCTGGGTCCTCCTCTGCCTGCGCAGTCGGCCTCTGCCCTTCCCAGCCTCCTCCACAACCTTTGGAGCCATCCTTCCACTCCCTGTTGGCTGTTCCTCCTCTCCCTCAGAGTCAGTCTCCACTAGGGGCAAGACAAGATGGTATATTTTAATCTCAGGTGTTTTACATTAAAATGTTAATATTTTTCTCTTTGTTTCTCCTTCTGTGTTAGATGTCATCTTACTTCCAATTTTTTTTTGCATCAGTGTTAATAAAACTAATATTAGATACATGAACATTTAAGACTTTTATGAAAAGGAAAGTTTGGATTTTCTGTTCCTTCAAAATTAAAGGGCACAAGAATAGCATGAATTTAAAACTGAGAAACAGCTGTTGGCTCTCTCATTCATGAGAATCTAAAATACCATACAGCTGGATTATTTATGTGATGTGTGCAAAAAACCCAAAAGTAACTCACATGGCTAGTCCAGATGATCAGTTTGAAAATATGCCTCTTTCTGCTTATGAGAGACAGCCAGGAGAATGACAAACCAGTAAATACTGCCTTGTACTTTTGGTCTGAGACTTGTCACGGTCTTCAGTTCTCCCCTTGTCAAGTTTCTCTGTTAAGTATGACTGTGTATTTGCACAACATGCTAATGATTAATTTAGCTAGTGTTCACTGAACTGAATTAATACAGTTGCCTGGATTACTGAATAATGAACTAACCATAGTGTCTGGATTTGCAAACACAGTGAGCACAAACTAAGTTATTTTGATTAGAGATGTGTGTGTGTATTTAATTTATATGGTCATCCATTTTAAACAAGTGACTCTGGGTTACTAAAAATTAAAACAATACAAAACTAAGAAAAAGTCCACCAAAATATAATATATTAGCACCTGTGTTTATTGTAAATATTGTACCCGTGTTTTGCTACAAAACTATGTGATCGGGCAAGTTTTGGGGTAGAAAATAAGGGGAAAAAATTCTGCCTCTGCCTACCAGTATTCATCTGGCTAGTGTCTTGTCAGTGAGGGGGGCTGTTTGGAAATTGAAACAGTATTTGCTGTGTGAGCAAGGAGACAGAGGAGCCTTAGCATGGCTTAGATCACCTGTTCTGTATTAAAGCAGCTTGGTGCTGTGAAACTAAAATTGAAAGTGAAACTCATCTCTGCTTGTGTTTTGCATTTGGAACAGATTTCTTTTCAGGTGGGGAGGGGCAGTAGAACTTCTTAGTATCAGAGTGTGTTAATAATAACAAACAAAATACTTATGCTCTGATGGTCATTTCAAAAAATCCTTTCTTAGTGAGCCTCTAGAAGTCAAGAGAAACATACATGCCAAATTTCAAGTTTGTAGGCTTTTTGGTTCTGGAGATTTTGTGATGACGCATGAATGGTATTTCGCTTTTGTGTAGATAGATAGATAGAAAGATAGATAGATAGATAGCCACCAAGATAATAACACTAAAAAAAACAATCACCAATGCAAGTACAACACAAATATTTCAATAAATTTGCAGCTTCCGACAGACATTCTGTCCCCAAGCCCTGAAACATACCCATGTTTTCAAGGCCTTGCTCACAGGGTCAGGACCAATTTGATCTCCAGTGGGGGATAATATGATGGAAAAGGCTTTCTTCCTGGATCCCACCAGGTGGCACCCTTTAACAGGTATGACCTGTGGCATGTCTCTCCTGCTGGATCCGATGAGATGGATTATCCAGACAAAATCAGGAAGAGGAGGTCTGGCAAACAACCTGCCTAATATTGGGAGGCTGTTCTGTTCTGAGAATAGAAATACTCGAGACCGATGTTCATCAAACAGCTCTTTTTATTTAAACTAACTCAGTGACTTCGTAACAGAACATTGCTGGAGCCGCGACAGCCCTTTTTATAGTGGCTGCTCGTGGCTTGCGGCCAATGACAGTTCTTTAAGTTTTCCTGCCGTCAGGCGGCCAATTGCAACAGGACTTTATTAACCAATCCTATTACGGCCTGCTCAGCCTATCAGATTAGGGTATTTGGAGTCTTCTAATTCTTATACATAACACCCATCCCCTCTTGGTTTCGTCCAACGTGTGTAATGTAGTCACACAGGTAGGTGGGGCTTTTGCGGGTCCTGCTTGACCTGTGCAGCTCAGTCTCAGCGTGGTCTTCCATCGGTTCGGTCAGGATCGCCTTTTCTCCGCGTCTTCTCCATGGAACCTCCTGGAAGTTCTCCGCCGTTCTTCTATGGAAACTCCTGGAAGGGTAGTCACCTTGCCGCTCGGGGCCGCCTGTGGCTTCGGGCTGTTGAGATGGCTCTCCACTCCTTCCTGGTTTATCACAGGTTGATCAAGCTCCTGCTGCTTCTTCTGGAGGTTCCACCTTGCCTCCTGACTATCGTCTCTTCTCTGGAGTTCGTCTATTGCGTAATGCTTGTGTTACTGGGGGTTCTTAATCAGTTTGTGTGTTGTGTCTTTCATGTATGGTGGTTCTTCCTTCCTTTTTATTATTTGTGTTTCCCCCCCTCCTTGGTTCTTTTTTGGAAATGTTTGTTGGGGTGCTGTATTTTGCGGTCGAGTCAGATTGCTTCCAATATCGTAGAGCGAAGCTGTTCATGTGTCGTTTCCATGTTCTGCTTCGTCTAGTCAATCGGTAGACTCGGGGCCCTGAATTTGTGATAATTTTCGAAGCCATATATGGATCCCCGTGAGATTTTGTGTAACTAGCTCTCCATGGTAAAAGGAGCCCAGTATTTACTTGAGAGGTCAGGGGTTTAACAGCAGTGTATGGTGGGTGTATGTAACTATCTAGGTAGAGATGCTAATTTTTCCGTCCATGAGGAGTTACTGCTGGCTCTTTGTTAGCTGGATTGTGCTAGTATATGCTGAATTTTCAGCATGCTTTAGTCTATCTTGTGGATTACCAATTCCAGTTTGTCCGTATGCTTTTTGTATAACCACGAACCATAGCATTCAGCAATCATCATTTGATAGCGAGATGAGCTACAACGTGTTTATGTTAGGATGTCATGATCCTGTCCAGCATAGGTATTTGCTCGAAAGCCTAAGGCATGTAAATGGGGCCATTGTCACATACTACCACATCTGGCAGTCTGTAGCAAAGAGTTTGTTCAATTGTTTTATGACTGCTTGGAGTAGTTGTTGGGATGCCATAAGAATAAACCTCCAGCCAGTTTGAATAAGCCCGTCAACAACTATCAAAATATGTATTCCCTTTCGTTGTCCCTGCAAAATCAATATGGACTCTTGACCAGGGCCATTCCCGGACTGTGCAAGAGGGGGTAGGCCTTTATTTCTGGCAGTCATGGCATGTTAGCCACCCAATGTTCAATTGATCTGTGTCTACCCTGGCCACATACGTAACTCCGGCCAGGGCTTTCATCTTTATTATGCCGGGTGTCCCGTCGTGCAACATGCACAATACTTCTTCCTTGCAATTTTTTGGGACATTACCACCCTATCTCCCCCACGGTATACAACCCTTTTACAAGGGACAGTTCAATCTGCCGGGTGCCCCGGAAAAGGTTTTAAAAGTCTTGCCTCTATCCTCATCCCGCCAAGCAAACCCTAACCTACTCAATGCAGAAATCCAAGCATGTCAATGGGTCTTTCGCGGTAGCTTTATTGACGTCTGTGCAGTTATGGCAGATTCGGCAAAGCTCTTGATCTGAAAGGGGGAGATGGGTGGAGCTGGGTCATCTATCCCTTGTCGGTTCAGAGAGGAATTGGTTCAGGCACTCCGCATTGCGTGATGCGTTTTTCCTGGGCGATGTATGAGTTGTGTAATTGTATGGAGCTAGGAATTTTCCGACCATCTCAACATCCTTGGCGATAGGATGTTCGGAATTGGTTTGTAACCCTGCCCAGGGAATTCCGAGCAGGGTTTGTGCCGTCTGTGATAATAGAAAATGTTCTACCAATAGAGGGCGGCGCCGGGCTATTTGGAATCTCTTGACGCCTGCTATAATTGGCGAAGGCTTCTTGGTCAAGTTGGCTGCTAGTTCCTTTCCGCATTTTGGACAGCGTTTTAGCGATAGGAAAACGATTGGTGCTTCTCTGCCGTCTGGGTGGCTCCGTGGCTCAGTATGGCGCCGGATTCCAAAAGGGTGATGCCATCACAAAGTGACCGCCAGTGGCAGGGTGTTGCTGTATTGTACTTAAAACTGTTTTTGGATGTCAATAAGTCCTTCATTATTTTGGAATGCATGCTTGTTCTTGGTAGCCCCAACTCCAGGCAGTTTTTTTTAATCTAATAGCTGATGTTAAATTGTCTCTGCTACGGTTAGCTTTGGGCAGGAAGACATTGTAGAAGTTAATGAGGAACCTCAGAACGCCTGTAAGTCTGTTTGTTCTTAAGCCCTTGTCCAAACAGCACCACACGGATGCAAAGAGGATTGTAAAAACGGAGAGAAAAACTTTCCATTCGCCGTTGGTTACACGATTGCTTCCGTTCTGTACTCCACCTGTGGTCTGTTTTTCATCCTCTCTATCCCTTCAGCATCCATTCTACTGACATTTCCATCCGACGTCCTTTCTCCATCCGCGACACATAATGGGGAAACAAACGTTCTACGGTCCAGTCATCATCCATTTAAATGTCGCTGTATCGCTCAGCATCCGCTGCACATCTGCACAACTTCGCATCCGCTTCCAGCGGAAAACGGAAAGAGGAGGAAAGTGAAACGGACACGGACGGTCTACACAGCGTTAGTAGCATGGACATAGAAAGGATGAAAGGATGCATCTCATATGAAAGCATTAAAATGGCAAAAAACGTTTGTATATGGATGTATTCTTGGATATTTTAGCATTGGTCTGCAGGATGTCTAGAGGATGCCAGAAGGGAACAACCCTAGCGGAAAACCGAATATTTACCTATATAAAAGGGGGAGAAATCACCTCGATCTCACTTTCAGTCCAGCAGACGTTGGTGTGCAGACCTCTTCAGCCTATGTGCTCTTCTCTTCAACATCCATCCATGGATCCCACCATGGATTCAACGCACATTCCTTTTGGTGAGCCGCCCATCATTCAAACACCAAGAACCAAAAGCCCTCTTCACGACTGTTTCACCCTTTCTTACGCAAGGAGAAAAAGGGACGTCAAAGCTGTCGGGTCATTTAAGATGGATCAGGAGAAGAGTGGAGTTTGGAACTCTATAACAAGCTGGATGGTTGCGAGCTGTAGGAATGAAGACACTCGTGCATTCCAGGCACTTCTATTATGAGGGATGCCACCAGCAATGTTTGACGAAAGTTGTGGAGCGGCGAGGACCCAGAGTTGACCAAGCCGAGCACCCAACGGTCCATCAGACATCCAGTCAACACATATGGGGGAACATCCGTTAGAACATCCGTCGTTCATCTGTTTGGCGTCTGCTGTATCCGCTAGGGATCTGCCTGCATATGCGCGCAACTCCGCATTTGCCCAGTGGAAACAACGGACACAGGGAGGAACCAAAATGGCAATGCGGAAAAGACACGCAGGCATTAGTAGCACGGACGGAGAAAGGATGAAAGCCGGATGCAAGCTCGCATACAAAAAGCATTAAAATGGAAAAAAAAAACGTTCGCCATAGGGACGGTATCTCGGATATTTGGCATGTCTGACCAGGATGTCTAGAGGATGCAAAAGCGACCCCTAGCGGAAAACTATATTTCTATAAAAAGGTGAGGAATCTCACTTTCAGTCCAGCAGCCCTGCTTGTGCAGACCTCTCAGCCTTCATCTGGCTCTGCTCTTTCCACAGCATCCAGTCATCTTCCACCTATGGATCATCCACACACTCCTTTTGCGTAGCCACCATTCATTCTACAAACAGTGTGAAGCCATCGGACAGGCTCTTTCACCTCTTCTACACGAAGAAAAGGAGGGCATCCAAGAAGTTTTGGGTTCCGAACATGGTTGCGCAGAAGAGCAGGGAGTACGAACTTGTATAACAAAGCTGATGCCGTTTGCAGCTGAGGAATGAAGGGACACTCGCTGCATTCCAGAACTCATGAGGATGCCACCAGCCATGTTTGACGAAGTTTGGGAGTGTCTGCAGACCCAGGTTGCACCAACGGCCAAAAACACCAACTTCCATCCACAGCCTGCGACCTAGACTGAAGGTGGCTCATGACTCTGCCGTCACCTGGCCTCTGGACCACCTACAGGAGCATGCAGTACGGCTGGAGGGTGCCACACAACACCATTCACATTGTGGTCAGAGAAGTGGTGCAAGGCCATCATCGAAGAATACAAGGAGGCGCTCCTCCAGTGCCCCTCCACTGAAGAAGGCTGGAAGAAAGTTTGCAGAAGCAGTAGGTATCAGAAGTGGAAAACTTCCCCCACACGTTTTGGAGCCATAGATTGGTAAGCACGTGGCCTGCATAAGCTCCAGCCAAGTCGGGGTCCACTTATTTCAACTACAAGGGCTTCTTCAGCATCATTACCTCTTCACCATGGTCGATTGCTGACTACAAGTTCATGTACATCGATGCTTCAGCCAATGGGTCAGTTTCAGATGGCCCACGCTGTCTATACAAACGCCAGTGACCTCAAGGAGGGGCTGGGAATGCAACCCTCATCATGACGGCTTTCCCAGAATTCCAGACCCCTTGCCAACGACACAAAAGATCGTTGCCCTACTTCATCGTGGGGCATGATTGCCTTCTCCCTTCAGAATCCTACCTTCATGAAGCCCTTACACTTCAGCTATTGCCTCATCCGTGAGAGAGGATCTTCAACTACAGGCTGTCCAGGCAAAGGTGGTGGTGTATAGAACGCCTTGCGCCATCCATGCCAACAGTTCCAGGGGTACTTCTCACCACCATGCAGCATCGCCCAGGAGACCGTGAGGAAACATCGTGGAAGCTTGCTGCATTCCTCATGGGGGCAACCCGCTACCCAGTGTGCAAAAACAGGCTCGTGGACCTCAAACAAGGCAATGGGCGGACATGGAGCCTGTGCGAATGGAGGCAAGGCGGACTGATAGACCACTGTGGATGTGAAAAGGCCCCAACAGAGCTTTCACGTGAGGGAAAGAAGCAGGCGCAACTCCTGAGACACTGGGTGCAACTCCCCAGCTGAGCAGTGAGTGGCAAGATAGATGAATTAGATGCCTTAATGGATGGCTTCCTTCAGCCTGTTCTCATCACACGGATGAGATTGCTGCCATGTATGTTGGAGTGGCCCTACCAATGAACAAGTCATTTAATAAAGAGTTGTGTTCATGTTAAATGTCGTGGATCAATGATTAAATTTGGTTATTGATATATAAAGGGCCAAAGGTGTTGGCAACCAAGGAGGGTGGCCCATACAGGTCCCACTATGCTTCCACTGTAAGTTTATCTATTCCACAGGTTATTTTCCCATCCCACAGGGTACCTAACCCATCCCACAGCCTAGTTACCCATTCAACAGGTATCCCTGCCCATCCCACAGGTATCCCTGCCCATCCCAACAGCTATTACCCATCCCAAAAGTACATCCCTGCCCATCCCACTGCTATCTTAACCCATCCCACAAGCCATCAAAGGCTGAAACCATTTCTAAAATTTTTCCACCAAGACTTTATTGACTAAAAGAACTGAACCAAACGTGTGTGACAAGCAAAGATAATCCTTTACTTACATAACAAACTTAAAAGAAAATTGACCAAGTGTCCCAACAAAGATAAAGTCATCACGGTAGCCAACCCAGACTTGGCACTCTTTCCTCAGTCACTCTGCAGGCGTGCCATAGTCTCAGGGGTGAAGGACTCCAGGTGCTGTCGGGGAGTGGCTTCTCTGGAGTGCCTGGTCTGATGCCTAACTAACGGCGCCATTGGGGTGCCTTGGCCCTGAGAGGACAACCCAGGGGATTGGTGTGGTGGAGGAAGCCTCTCAGAAGAGCTGGCTCAGTCCTGTGAATGTGAAAGCCCCTTCCTCCATGCACATGCGAGGCGTCCCAAGACATCAGCTCCCAAGACCGATGACAGTTGTTTCTGCAAGGCCAGCTTGCTGTGGGGTGGAGGAAGTAGGAGGTGTAGTGGGATGTCTAGTCTGCAGTGAGCGAGGTGAGGCATGGGTAACATCTGTTGCTTCCGTGGTGAGTGGCATCTGTGGCCGTGGGTCGGCATCTGTGGTGTCAGGTGCATTCTGTGGCGTCGGGTGCATTTGGCCTGTGTATGATGTTACCTGTGCTGGACTGGCGAAGGACTGCCTATGCCTGCTGGAAGCTCCTGGTAGCCGTAGCCTTGGTAGGTGAGGGGCTGTTGAAAGCCTTGGAAGGGCTGCTGACATCGGCCTGCGGTGAGGAAGCAGACCTGGAGATGCGGTGGGAGCAGGTCCGCTTGCGGCCTGGAGTGTGTGCAGAAGCCACTGATCCTCTCCTTCATTCATCTGGTACTGGGGCTTTGGGCATGCTCCATGAGGGGTCTGCGGTCACGTAGGTGAGGAAGGGCGCTTGCGGTTTGAGGATGCGAATCTCGAAGTTTGTACCAGCTGAGAGAGGAGATCTTGCGCTGATTTCTTTGATTGGGTCCTGAACTCCAAGTGGATAGTTGTGGCTCTGTCCTCACCGGTCTGGCTCCTCTGCCTACTTTCTGTGGAGGTGGAGCTGTGGGGTGGGGGTGGGTTGGTCTCTTGGTGGCTGCGGCTCCTCTTTTGCTCCATCTAACATTCAGGGCATACCTCCACGTCCTCCGGACATAGGGTGTGCAGCTGTCGGGGCGCCCCGATCTCTGTCGGGGCGCCTCGCAGACACTTTGCCTGGCTGGAAGAAGAGTGCTCTCTGTGGCGGCTGTCTGAGGGAAAGGTTGACATAGGGGCTGCTTCCTTGGTGGCGGAATCTCACCCTCCAGGAAGCTGCACCTGCGCCATCACTTAGCGTCTCCCGGTCAGTTAGCTTGACAGCGGCCTGGCCGGATCTCCATTCAGGTTGCCAGCTTGCCCAGTAACCAGGTGTGCATATCCTTCCACACACCCCAGGAGGACATTTCAGAAAGTGTAGCCAAGGCTCTCCAACTTCTCTCTCACAAGCCGCATCCTGCGTCCGGCTTTGGTGCTCTCGATATAGGCTGTTGGCCTTCCTCCACAGGTACTCATTTCTACCTCAAGCCATGTCGAGCACCTCCTCACTCATGGTCCTCTGCAATGGAAGTACTGTTTCTTTTTCTTTTTCCGTTGTTTTCCCGGCAGGGCCTTCTGGCGCCCTCATCAGCAGGGGCTTCATCAGCAGTAGCAGCAGCACCAGCAAGCACAGCAGGACAGCAACAGAAGCCACAGCAACCCAGAAAGCACCAGCAACAGAAGTTCCACCACCAGCAGTAGACGAGAACCACCTGCAGCACCAAGCAGAAGCACCAGCAGCAGCAGACCGTCAGTTGTCAGATGGTGGCGTTCTGTCCTTCTTCCAGGGCTGGCAGGATTAGGCACCAGGCTTCCGTCTCTCCCCCAATGGTCTTGATGAAAGATGTCTCTGGCAGCAAGGTCTTTCCTCTGAATGGTGACCTCTTGCGAGCTGCCCTCCTTTTATATCCGCGGCAGCTTTACGCAATGACCATCTCCCCCATGCGCAGTGACGCTTTTGCATCCGTTACGCATCCCTCGCGTCCTGTGATGCATCCTGCGTACATTCTGCTAAGCGCATCCGTTCCGTCCGTACGCTGTCGTTTGCTGTTCCCCCCGGAAGCCCTGCGGACGGCCATCCGCTTCCATCCGCTAGTTTCCTGAGGCATCCGCTTAACATCCTCGCTACATCCCTCTCCCTGTCAGTTCCTTTCTGTTGTTGTCGCCGTCTGGTTATGCAAATTTGGGGCACTTTTGAGAGCGGATAACAATGGATGGAAAATTTGCTCGTCTGCTGTGTCCTTTTTACATACGTTTTGGATCCGTCGGCCAGTATGACCTAGCCTTAACATCCTGTAAAGCAGATATCTTTAAACTTGACAGCTTTAAGACTTGTGACTTCAACTCCCAGAATTCCTCCTCCAGTCATGTTAGCTCAGGAATTCTGGGAGTTGAAGTCCATAACTCTGGAACTTGCCAAGTTTGAAGACCCTTGCTGTAAAGCATTTCCAACTATTCTGATTCTATAGCCATGAAGACTAGAATTATGTAATTCTATGGTTGCCATGTTGTATAATCCATTGTTAGTTCTGTAAAGACTGATAGATTACTGACATTAATCCTTATGAGCTTCCAATTTTCCCCAGTCTGCCCTAGATAATCTATTTTAAAGTCTAATAATGAGGAAATGGAGAGGAAATTAATCCTTGGGAGGAAGGCAATGAAAACTGCCNTCCCCAGTCTGCCCTAGATAATCTATTTTAAAGTCTGATAATGAGGAAATGGAGAGGAAATTAATCCTTGGGAGGAAGGCAATGAAAACTGCCTTTTCACTGGCAAAACATGGAAAAGGCAAGAACATGCAAAACCAGGATATTTCAGTGACAATAAAGATCAGAATAATTAAAACAACCAAGGCTAATATATGATTATAAAAGCTGACAACTAGTAAGAGTGAGGGGATGAAGCTTGACACTTCCAGATTAAGATTTTAGTAGTTACCAAAGCATCAGAGATGACTGGAAAAACAAGTCAATTAGTACTGCACCAAAGAAAGGCTGACTCTCTCTTGAGGTGAGGATCAGCAAGCAGAAGTTCTAATTTCTGGAAACATGATTTAGAATGGATGATGAATTCGAAAAATATTGATTAGGCTTTTGATAATCTTGCTTGAAAATCTTTGTTCCACAACAAAAATGTTGATAAACAGCACATATCAATAACCCATTGCTGAAGATCAGATGCAATTTTTTTTGGTTTCCTATAATCTTTATTATCCAATTGTTTAACCAACCACATGACCCCAAAATCAACAAGTCTTAATATTTTGACTTATAGCCAGGGAGAACATGCCTCTTTAACATACTGCAATTGAGCCAGAGTCATGTTAACAATCCTTTTCATAGCCAAATGCAATTATAATAGAATAAATCATATTGATTATTTTTCCAACTCCTGAGTTACATTTCCAACAATAATGTGATTTGGATCAATCTTAATCAAACATTCCTTGTATTCAACAACCATAAAGGAAATTTATAATTCTATTAATCTCATTTTAAAATAGTAGGAAATGAGTATCATCTAATTTAAGGCAATCCTTACTGGTTTATCAAAAGAAGACATTGTGGCTCATTATTTCAAATTTCAATCGAATTAACTTTGTTTAATATTCTATAAAGAAGGGTTACTATATTAGGGGCCACAGATGATTTAAGCAGAAGTTCTAAATGTTATGGAACTTCAGAAGTGGTGATTGCAACTTCACCAGATAAACCAAATAACACATGCTAAAATTGAATACACCTGAGATACTGTCAACCAATTCATTATTTTTAATTCTGCAAAAGTTTGAACAGGTTCCTAAATTGAAGAAACAAGTTCAAAGGGAACCAAAGTATCAGCTGAAAATAGCTAAACTGCAGCAATTTGTGTGTGTGTGTTTAATATAATTTTAACACAATTACAAAAGAGTGCTAAGCCTATGTTCAAAAGCAGCCTGAATGCTGACAGGTGCAAGGAGAGTTGAACCATAAAGGAGTAGCAAGATCTCTGATTCTCTTTACTTCAATGTGTAATTCTCTCTTTTCTGCCACCAAGGTCAATTCCTGTCCTGTCCTGATCTAGGTCTCTGAGCCAGGGTTTAGTTGCAAAACCTGGAGTAAAGGTGAGTTTGAAGAAACCAGTCTCTCCTACTACCCAAACTGGGTTGTATCTGGAAGGCACCATTTCGGGACTGGAATTGAGGAGCTATGCCTGCCTGTGGTAGCCTAAAGTTGTTGTTATTGTGTTGGAAAGTACCAAGGTACTTTTGGGTTGAAAAGAGGAGCTGGTGACATTGCCATTGTGGGCTTTTTTCAGGTCTCTCTTAATGAGTCCACTGAAGTGATACCAATTAATGTTTGCATGTTTTCAAACTGCTCAGTCATTAGGAGCTGGAGGTAATGTCAGGAGTCAGTCACGCAGTAGTACTTGGGTCTCAAACATGGGCTTGCAGATTGTCAACCCATCATTCTAACCATGTGAGCCACTATGCATCCAAGTCCAAAGTGACCCTAAAGGTCACCTGACTGCAACACTGGTGATGTTTAGTAGGAGAAAAGGAAAACAAAGCTGGGAAAATCCATCCATTACTCTCCAATATGCACTAAGTTAAGAGCAATACCATTTCCTGGCACTGCATCTCTAATAAGGATAAGGATCACCACTGGGAACACCAAATTTTATGCTTGGTATTGTTTTCTGTCCACTCAAGAAATCATGAAGTAGAGTTCTACTACAATTTATTATGTTAATCATTGTTATGATGATGCGGTTCTTGATATTAGGAAAGTCTGGCTGTGCCAGAATGGCTTTATCTTCATCCTGATTGGTTGGGAGTCTTGGTCTGTGTTTATTGGTCTTGGAGTTTGCTGTGTTCTGCTTGACTGGTGT
>BHFT01037164.1:0-46370 GCA_004320025.1 Laticauda laticaudata
ATGGCTTGAACTATCTTGCTTTGCATGTAATGAGTCTATCTCATATATTAGTTTCACCTTTTAAGTTGCATTACTGCAGTAAATGAACTTTTGCACAATATTCTAATTTTTTGAGTTTCACCTGTACATAGATGTCTTACAGGAAGGGGGCAAGAAGGGTGTTCTGACCCAGCTCCCCAAATACAACAAATCCTCTGAAGTTAACTCAAAGATTCCTTTATTAGGAGTGCTGGCAGTCCCGACAAAAAGTTTCTCTCACAAATCAGGCTAACAAATCTGGCCAGCCAGAAGATAAATAGTTGTCTACCCCACCTATTCATCTCCACCTCCTACCTTTTAACCCCAGAGCTAGGCTGGTGCTTTCCTAGCAGCTGTAACTCTTCCTTCCCAAGGATTGACCCATGGATTTCCACTGCTCTCCTCTTCTCTACCTTCTGTGTATCCGCGCATCAGGCACTGGAACCAGCTGTTTGTCCTCTTTCTCATCAGGCACCTCCAGAGCTGGGAGCTGTTGACTCTCCATCTGAGGTCTGAAAGATGATGCGGGTTCTACCTCTGTCTTTCTCTCTCTGCCAGCTCTACTCCCTTTTCCCCCCTCAGAGCTCTCAGGTTGTCTTGATAGTGACCCTGACTCCCACACCTCTTCCTTCTCCTCTGATTTGACTGCTGGAGGGGCTGGCAGCCAACAGGCCACAACAAAAGGATAGGCAATTTAACATATCATAATATTATCATATCATGCAGTTGATGAGAATTTTGACATCATCATTATTTGTACCAAATATCTATGACATAAGTCATCTCGTACAAAAGGGCCATCACTACTTTTTTCATTGTCCAATCTAATTCATCTGAAAGTGTGACTTCACTATTCCTAGTGACAGGGCTGGCCTTGTCAAAAAAACCCCCCCCAAATTACAGATTGATCCCTTAATTTAAACTTTGTAGCTCAGTGAGAGAGCATGAACTTGCATGCAAACACCATATACTTAATCCCAGTATCTACAGTTAGGCCTAGAAACATTGCCGTCTGAAATTCTAGCAGCTTCCTAGGTTTCCATTCAATAAATTCATCCTGACTGATTGCAACAGCATGAAATTGGGTTAATTCACATGTTGCCACTGGGATGATTTCATATAATCACCATATGGGACACAATTGGGGAGTTTTTCTGATTTTATACTGCAACAATATACTGTACATGCAGAAACCCAGGAATCAAGCAATTCAATCAGCTTTACACTTTTTCCTAGGATACATGAGGCTCATGGTTTCTGTTTGCAGATGCAACAAATCCAAATTTTATGCCCAGAAAATTTGTATACTACAGAAAGTATTATTGCACTTTGGCTTTTGTGTTTGATTATATGAAATGGTGTTTGACAGTCCAGTCTCTTAATTTTCACTGAAAACTCCATTTAAATATCTCTACAGAGTTATCAATTAATATTAGCAAATCCATAAAAGATCTGGTGTTGTCATTTTTCAATACATTTTACCTTTGACCAAGAAAGGTATATATCACTGATATTTTTAATTATTCAAGGTTTATATTTTAAGAGACTTTTCCTAAAGTAAACAGGATTAATATTACAGCTATATTAAATTTAGTATTTTATATACTAAAATGCACCAGTAGAACATCAATGGAAGAAAGCCCCTGAAAAAAGTATCTAGTTACTGCTGCCCAGATGGTACATTACACTGTATAATAAAATACAGTAAAGAATAATAAGGGGTTATGGGTTGAGGTTTTTTATTAATGGGAAAAACATTTTTATATATTTAATTTTTAAAAAAATATGATAATATTTTCTAAAATACCACCCAGACTTCAGTCAGTTCTACAACTAACTGTATAATCCAAGGGAATGTTTAGTGACAAGAATATCACATTAAATGGATTAATTCCCAGCTATGGGGCTGCTTGATTAAATCATACTGCAGTCCTGGTCACTGATTAGAAGCCTGAGAGCATGCAAACAAGACAAATCAAAGAATCAGTGATAGTGCAGATCAGATGCTCAAAAGAAAGGAGCAGGGTGGGGGGTGGAATCAGTGGTCAAACTCCAACTCTATTCCCCAAGAGTTGATCAGTATTCCTGCCAAGTTTCTGGCCTTGACTATGTGTAGTTCAATCCCATCCTTTTGCCTATGGTGCAGAGGGCAGTGGAGAGCAGTGACAAAGAAGGGGGTGTGCTATATAGATGTCATTGCTGTGGCACACTGTGTTGAGTGCCGGCCTCTTTGTTCTGCCATATCGGGGGTGGGGGGGAAGAGTCTTGTTAACCGCAGCTTGTGCACTAAAACACAATCGCTAGAACAGAGAGAGCCTACATGCAAAGGGCTACATCCTTTGCTCGGGCTTGATGGATGAAGCTAAAAAGAGTAAATAAAACTCTTAGCCTGTTTAGTACAGCATCATTTAGAGCAACTGGAAGAGGCTGTGTGGGGTCGCAGCAGTGGCATTTTCCAGCTGGAGTTGCCAGAGATTGAACTGGAGATTTTCTGCATGCAAAATGTGCTGTTCAAGCTTTACTTCCCTTTTTAAAATTAATTTTATTTGCTATAATGATGAAATTAAAAAGGGAAAAACTAAGCTACTGAGTAGCAAAATGCACACAGAGAGACACATATACATACATACACACATACATACAATTATTACGCTTAGCATTAAATGCAGATCATATAGCAAGATACTGTATCATCACCTCATTTTCAAAAATAGATCATAAACTCATATCCTGAATCCATCCTTAAGATCAAAAGAGTGACTTTTTCCCCATGTATCTAGAATTATCCTATCTAAGCTCAATATAGAAGCCAAAGCTCTTCATGAGATGATAAATTCCATATATTAGTAATACAATTTAGCATCACATTGAGACCTTTATAATATTTTCAAACTTATTCTAAAATATATTGATTTAAAACCAAAACAAAGCTCTAAAAGAACAGGACCAAACCATGTGAGTTAAAAAATGTTCACATTTCTTACATTGCCAATATATAGATATAATTACTATTCCTTTTTAAATGAAGAATCTAACAGGCCTTAAATGAGGAATCTAACATTTTCTGATAAATTCATCTCATTTTTAAATCATTGCAGTATACTTCACATTGTTAATGCCTATTCATTTTCCAAAATGAAATATTCTAATTCCTTAAAGAGATCAAATATATATGTGATACACACATTTTTTTTTGGACTTATAAAAAGTAGAAATAAGATTGTCATGTCCAATACACTGATGTCAGCAGAATTACTGTAAGTATTCCCAATTCAAAATTCAAAGTGATCTGAGTACTTTTCTGCTTCCTTGTTTGCATGCTGCCACACTTATTACTTCAAATCACCATAAACTAAACTAACCCTAATTTTAGAAGAATCTTACAAATGTGTTATTATTCAGAAGAGTTTTTTATTTTAATACAGACCATGAAGAGTGTTTTCCCCTGAGTCTGTAGGTCCTTATTTCCTGCTTTAGACTCTTCTTTTGTTTCACTCTTTTGTTGATTAATTTCCTTTCTCCAAGAATCTTATTTAAAAAAAAACAATTTGCAGAAGGATAAGCAGTATCATTACCCTCATATATACGCTCTCAACCAAACATAGTCAAACCATTTCAAATAATAATACTAATAATAATACTACTACTACTAATAATAATAATAATAATAATAATAATGTAAAAATAATGCATGCTAAGAACAATATAAAAAGAGTCTTCAAGCTAGAAAAAAAAACCTCTTAACTAATTTCTTAAATATCTTTAAAGTACTGTTGACAGAAAGATATTTATTCACAGGAGAAATTTATCTGCTATAAAAACACCTGCTGTGTGGGATGAAAAGACCACCTTCAATAATCTCAAACATGTGCAAATGATAAGCATGGCTTAGTTAGAACTGGGATTTGAATTTTATATTACTTTAAATTAGAACCATGCTCCTTCCCCAAGCATTATTATTGAACTATATTAGGATTTACATTTCAAAATAAATGGCTGCTTTCCCACCAATATGGAAGAAAGTGGCTAGAATTTTGTATAATGATGATCACTGGTTTAAAAACGAAAAAGATCTATTATCAACATTCTTTCACTTTGCAAAAATTTCTGGTGAGCATTTTGAAAATAGGAGTTCTGAATTGTTTTAGTGTTTCACGATGCTCTTTTGTACCAAGTGACTTCAATTAAGGGCAGCATTCTAGGCACTTTAAAATACATTTTAAATCACAGACGGATTATCCCCACCTCTGTAGAAACATGATTTTACAGTCTTCCTAATATTTTAAGGGGACTGTGTGATGCACCAACATAAGTGCTTTCTATTTATGTTGGATACTGATCTTAATATTCAAGAGAAGAGAGTATAAAGTTAACAAGCAATTATTTGGCAAATTAGTACTCAACAACCCTGAGTAAATAGGAAGTTTGAAACCTATCTGTTATATAGCTACTTTAATTTGCATAGCACACTGGTGTGTTTGCTTTGCAAATACTTTGCAATGAATCATCATTTGTGCTATACAGTCCAAAGAAAAGCAATCAAAATTCACAGCAAGACAATGAAATTAATTATAACTGTTGAATTCTGTGGTGGTAATTCCTCCTCATGCTGGAAGATTAATTGCATTGCACTTTCCCTGCACTCCACTAAATGATCTGATGAATGTATAATCATTTACAGATTTCTCAAATGCTGAAAATTGATTACCTTTGATTAGCTCTGATCTGCACAAAGAGCTCTGACAGAGTATCACTGAAACATTACAACATTACAGACAAAGTAACAAATGATTTAATTACCAGTGTGCTTATTAATGTTAGATTCCCTGCAGTGATCCTGGCAAATCTGAGGCCTGTAATAGACCTGTGGGTTTCACTGAATTCCATTAGGGTTTAAGTAATATTTCTCACTATTTCACAAATCCTTCTTTTCATAGCTGCTTAATAACACTAATTAATTTTAATTTACACCCCCAAAAATCTACCACATCTCTTACAAACTTTTAATTAGATGCAAAATAAGGGAATTCGCCTCTTTCTTGAAAGCATGTAAATATGATCTGCCATTGTTGATGTTTCCAAATATGGTTAGCATTAAAAGGAATTTATTTTCCTGGGATGCTCTTTGGAAAAGGAAGTGTAGACAAACCTTCAATACTAGCAGCAAACATGATTTCACTTAGTTGTTTAAACAGAAATCAAATATGTGTGCAGTGAGGGGAAAGGATAGTAAAATGTTGAACTCAGGGAATGGTAAACATCATTTCAATATGTTTTTTTCCCCTGTCATGCCAATGTAGATATTCCCCAGTTTTGTTAATTGTAGAGATAAAACACACTGATTAAGCAGCTAGAGTGAATGCTGAAAAAGCATGTGAAAATGGAGAGAACAAGAGAATGCTAGCCTAGGGAGATAAGCCTGTGATGACTGTTGTTGGCACAAACAAATCAAGCTTTTCTAGGCTTGAGCTTATGATCTGTTAGATCCAATAAAATTGGCAGCTTCTGTGGCTTTGCCTCATTTTATGTCATTACATATGACATTTAATTATTATGAAGCTATGACAATGAAAACCCAGATGATCAGACAAGTCAAAAAGAGCCCAGATAAAACATGGTTTCTGAAACATTTCCAGAAAATAATATTGGTAATAAAATGCTTACATTGCACTGAAGCCTTAGTACAGAACTGTCTTGATTTATAATAATAATTTTGAAACCTAGCCTTGTGGAGAAGTGGGAGTGGGGGAGAGAGAGGGAGAGAGTGTCTCATGCTGCAGGTGTTGCTGTGTTGTTTTCAATGCACGAACTAGGGATCTTAAAAAGCAGCTATGCATCTTTCATTGCAGATTATTATTTATTTCCCCTTTTCTCTCTTTTTTCCCCTTTTTTTAAAGAATCAGCTAGAGCTGTCAGCATCTGAGAATCCACCCATCACAGCAAAATAGTAAGAAGTCAGATTGTTGATGTCAAAAGTCATACACGAGTTCAGTTCCCTGTTTTATTAATCTGGTTTCAAGCCACATTGTGTCTGTGTTCAAAGTGATGTAGGACAGTACAGATTATCTGAAAGGTGTGACTTCAAAGTCATAAAATAGATTTAGCCTAATAAAATAATTATCAGGAAACTGTTGGGGCCTTTGAAATAAAAGCACGATACTCTACCAAATAGCTTTCTATAATGCTCACAAATCGTTTTGCATGGAATCTTGGCAACATATTTTCTAACATTTTACTTGCAAAATGGAAACACGCACACTAGAAACAAGTGTTACACATGATATATTTAATATCCTTTTTGTCTGTTGTATTATCCTTTATTATTTTAGCAAAAAGGAATTACATATTTCTTTTTATATCACATTCTAAGTGTAAACACTGAGCTTTGATAAATGCAAATATGGGAGATTTACATGAACATATGACTTACTAAGAGTGATTTAAAACTAATGCAAATGTAAGACACCCTCCCCCACTGTACCAAGCTCTCTGAATAACAAAGCACTGATTTTATACTCAGGAGCGCTTGTTTACACATGTGTATCTGGAATTAAATGGCTATTGATAGTACTGAGTTTTTCCTCATGGAAAAGATTGTATGCATATAAAAAGCAGTTTGCATATATTTGATTTGTTTTTTAAAGTAACATCATGAATTCTGCTGAATTCCAGCTTCTTATAATTTCAGTTTTTATTTATGCTGTTTGTTTGGTATTATGAGGTTTGACCTCTATATTTAATTTGAGTTAAGTATCTTGCAACTTTGTGATATAAAGCAGAAAATGTTAGCTATATTTGTCTCCAGTCATTACAGTATTAGTTTTACAACAGAGGTGCTTTGCAAAAAAATTTGAAGAAAGCTCTTTCATATTGCTTTTTCTATTTTTTCTTTCTATTTCTCTTCTAGTCCAGGCTTCAGAATATATGAAGCAATAAGCTGGTGGCATCTGCAGTTTAGAAAAGAAATGGGCTGTTTAACTGAATTGTTGTTATAGCCTTTAATATAAAGAAAACATGCATGAAAACTTTTTTAATTTTTTACTATATTTTAGATGGATATAACATCTTAATGCTATAATAACACAATATGAATTTTGTAACTTAATCCATGAAAAATATTGGCTCAAAAATGAGCTAAACAATTTTTTTTTAAAAAGGATGATTTTACTGCTATCTGATACAAGTATGGGATCATTGATTAGAAGCCATGCTATATAAATACAAAATTAATAAATATCTTTTGATGCAAGATTATTACTTCTGGACATGAATGTCCTTACTTTGGCAGCTAAGAATTTATATCTTATTTACTGGACTCCAGAACTTCTGTAAATTCACATATTCCAAACCAAGCAAAAACAAATTAATAGAGGCTAAAAAGTAATTGGCGAAATCAAAGGTAATCACCCACTTTTATTCTTAATACAAAATATGTTTTAGGTACAGTAATTGCAAAACCATTATAAAAATTTTCTAAAATATAGTAGTACAAATGAACATAATGGTACAATTTTATGAGCCAGTTTTATGACTTTTTTAAATAAATCACACTCTAACAAGTCCAGAGGTGAATGGAGCAGTAAAAATTAAACCCAATTTATGGTTTATTTTATTTTTAAAAAATATTGCCTGAAAATGTTTTAGTAATATTAGAACAACTATTCTATTTTTAGGAAAAATAAAGAGGAAAATAAAAACCAAACTGTGCAATGTTTTTCTAAAGCAACTCATCACCTTTCAAAATAGCTGTACTCCAACTTCATACTCTTCCTTAGTATAAGATAATGGTTTGCATGGGAGAATGCTTTCTGCCTCCCAGGCAGAACTTCAGAGCTCACAATTAATCTATAGATTTGAGGGCCCAAACCCTTCAGTGTTTTACTTGCTGCATAATTATCTGTTATGATGAACTGTGATTCTAAGGACTATTGTCTTTAAGCTTGGATCTATGTATAAAGCAGAGGTCTGGCTGAGATCCAGGACTGGACTTTCCATTTAGAATATATGCCTGACTGATTTCTCTACTACCTTCTTGTCTGGGTGAAGCACAAACTGTTTCTGCATGATTTTGTGGGTTGATAAGAAACAATTATGTCTTAAATGAAGTCATTCATGTCTGCCATTTTGTTTGCATATTTTTCAGCATTCACCTGTTATTAAACCTGTCTTTAAATTGTAAACTAGTTTTAAGTAGACTTTTATGTCTAACACAGTTCTTGTAATCAGAGAAAAACAACATCAGTAATAATGTTTTCTTCACAAGTCACTCAAAAAAGAATCTAATAAATGTTAACAAACCCATTCTTCAAACACACAAACATCCACACCAGGTATACCCAAATAACATTTAAGAATGTCAGGGAATTTCCTCCCTCTTTTTAATTAAGGAAACATCCTTATTTCAATAATTGTCTTCATGTTTTTTTTCAGAGAAGCATAGATAAACACACATAGCTATTTTCTAAGTTCACAGTGTAAGTAAAAGAATAGGATGCATCAATAGACATTTTTGTATTCATCAAAACATTGCTTATTAAAATTTTTGATAGTCTTACTAAGTTTTTTCCATTAAAAAAGAATATCCTTCTTTTAATTATTGAAAAACAATGAACTTTCTTAGAAAATGTTTTAGACCCAAACAACTGTGTATAGGTCTGCAGGACAGTTAACAGATATAGCAGGAATATGAAATTAAGAAATCATGTGATCCTTAAGATACATTTTGGTAATTAACTATGCTACTTATTGTCCTGCTAGATTACTTAAGTAGAAAAACAACAATTTGATGCATGCAATTTCTCTCCAAAATTTCTCAAGAGTGAAATAGAATTCCTTTGCTATATTTTCTCTTCAGGTTAATGAACGACTGGGGAGGGAGGTGAGATCACAAAGCTGTTGTATATAACAGAATAGTGATGCTTTAGACAATGACTTCAGATACAGGGCATGAAATCACTGGAACTTAATTATCTTTGTGATGTCAAAATCAACATGAAAGAAGCATGTTTAAATAAAAAGCAATCACTACATTATACAGTTCAGTCTATTAAAGTGCAGATAATAACCTATTTTGGTTTCAAAAATAACCATAAAGAAGTCTAACGAACTTGTCATATATGTAATGAACAGAATAAATGATTTTGGGGTAGCAGTGAGTTGTACTCAGGTGGCCTCTATTACCATCATCATCATCATTATTGGAAGGATCTTGCTCCCCTCCCCTCCAAAAAAAGGGGGGAGGAAACAGGCAACAACCCTTGCAAAATCATTCAACAGCTCTAAATTACTAGACCAGTCCTGCCCACCGCTGAGCTTTAAACTATTTGCTAAATTCATTATTGTTTGGATTACTACAAATGATTTTCAGATTTTTGTTCTCATGGCACTGGAAATTTCCCCTGTCATTTACTTCTTTGCCATTTGTGTGCAAATTCTGCCTGGACTGGGATCCCTGCCATTCCATTTTCTTCACAGTGAAGGGTTTTTCTTTGCTGCTGGTGGGGCAAAGTCATGACCCAGAAAAAAATTGATTCACAAATTCTCAGGGTGCAACTAAAGAAGAGAAGAAATATGCCTTGGCTGAGCTCCTACCAGTGACAATTTAAAACCTGTAATTAGTTTAGATGCAAGCTGTAAAAGGAATCAGAATTTAAAGTACATTAATTCAAACTGATATATTAACTTTAACAACATAGATGCCTCATTATGGAGAATCATTATTACAGTCTGTTTGGCTAACTGCTGGAAATAAGGTTTTATTAACTTATAGGGGAGAAAAATGATTAGCAAATCCTGTATGAGAGGTATTTTAGGCATGCAATGTGTTTCCAAAAGAAATGCAACTTTTAATGGGGTTGGTTAGCCTTAACACCTTAGTGATGGGTTCTGTTTTTATAGATTCCCATCATTCTCCTGCATCACAATGGTCAAGGCCATGACCCCCATCCCTGCTGGTATCAGGACCCTGCATCCCCTTTAACTAACTCCCTGACATTTCTATGAAGAATGCAGCTGAAATGTTATACAGTAATTAATGTTGATCCTAGCACACACTCAGCCTCCAGTACAAATTAGGATGGAAAAGGTTATCATAATATTTAGCTAGTCTGGTAGATTTCAATTGCTCCCTGTGGGGGGACAAACAAAAAAAAAGTGGGGAGGAAAAATTTGTAAAAAAGTTACATTGCTGAGAATTTCAGTGCTCACATAATTCTGCAGAGGAAAGGAAAGGAGAAGTTGCAGATCTCAGCTTTCAAAAGAGCTATGTTTGAGAAGAATTGCCTGTGTGACAGAGAGATGTTGATCCTTAGAAATGCTCAGTGCTCCAAGGAGCAGCTTGTAGCTCTGCAGTGTTCACTTTTGTGGGCAATGTCAGCAGATGGTGACTGAAATTCCAGCTAAAATTCTGTTATCTTGTGGAGTTCAGATCCAGGTAGAACCAACAGCTGTATCTTCTCGACCTGTCAGTGGTGTCTGAAAAACACCCAGAGACTAAATAATTTAGATTACACTGTACTGACCTGTATAATTGTTTAAATGAGTAATGCGGAGACTAACTGAAAGAGGTCAACCATCTGTAGAGGAAACATAGAATTTGGTTTCATTTCCAAACAAACTTTTGAAGACCTATGCTGTGGGAGGTACAAGAAAATCCAAAGAAAGATCAAGTGCTTATCTGGTTGAAACTTCCATCACTAGCAAAAAGAAACATTAATTGCAAATGGGCCAGGGACAGCAGCTAAGTTTGATCTATGCAACATGTCATTAATCTGTCTTTTCTTTCCTACAGGTTAACATGAATGGGTTTTAAATATCCATTATCACTACCGATGTAGTCATTACTTAGCAAACAAATTACAAACATTGAGAACTCTGACCGTATGGGACTCATCATGGCACCTTCACAACGTATGAGATTTTTCACTTTGCTTTTGAGGGAGAATAAAGACATAAAATGCATTGCACCAAATGTATACATAGAGGTAAATGGGAATGACTCTGCTATATAGTCCATAGAATTATCTGAAAGAGCATCGTGCTGCTAAAGTTGTTTGGGACGCTATGCTGCTGGGTTTAAGATCACCTAGAATACAAAAGTGATAACGGTGATGATGTTGATGATGATGATGATGATGATTGCATAATAAATGGACATAATCATAACGTTGCCGTACAATGAGCATTTGTCCTGATCCATCCTTTAAAGTCCATATGATTGCTTTGCATTCATGATCTGTGTCAGAATATATGTATAAAATACATTTGTCCACATATTTCTATACATCCATCTATCTATCTATCTATCTATCTATCTATCTATCTATCTATCTATCTATCTACACTGGGGGTGGGGGTGGGGGGGTTCCACCATAATGGCTACTACAATACAGAGGTGCCACCCTTTGGCATATTTAATGTTTTCTATGTAATAAATTTATGTAAAGGCTGGAGAGACAAAGAATCAAGTAAGTATTTTAAAAGAGGCTTTATGTATTTATCAATGATTTTATTTCCCACTGTTTTTTTTTTCAAATGAGCAATATTGAATAATTCTGTTCATTTATCCTGACTCAGGAAAAAAAAATGAATTGTAAGAAACTGAACTTTAAAAAAACAAAAAACAACTATTCTACAGAGTTAGAAGCATGGGAATAGAGAAGGACTGACAAGTTTTAGTAATAGGTCTCAACAATCCCAGAAGTGCATTTTTAGGAGGAAACTGAATTTTCTTGTTTTTCTTTGAAGACATTTCACTTTTCATCCAAGAAGCTTCTTCAACTCTGACTGGATAGTGGAGACAGCAAAAGCATTTCTGTATTTTAAAAACGTCACGTTTTTTGAAAAAGGGGAGGAGAGAATTGGGTCTACGCTGACAGAATTTATACTATTGAGTCCCCGCTTACTCCATCAATATATTTTGATGGAGATTACATCTTCTCAGGTAAAAAGCATGGTTTTATATTCAAATCCATAATGATGTTCGGTAGGACATAACATGAAGTTCGCTTCTTGGGACATAAGAACTATAAAAAAACACAACTTTTTTCTGTATTTTCATCTTTCACAATCCCACACAGAAATGTCCTCCAAAAATTATTGGGGGACAGGTGTACATAAGGATCTAACTGGATAATGTAGCCAATGTCCCCATTGTAAACAGTCATGACAGGAATTCATGGCTAAGCACATGCGTGTTTGTGCCCCCAAATCATACACATCACTGCAGTCCAGATAGTCCGCTATATTTCTTCTTGTATCTCAACTTAAAGCACCTAGAAATGTGCTTAGTGTGGAATGTGGATGCTCCCATATCATGCATTGTACCTGTGATGAATCCATGTTGAGATTGTCCATGTATTCAATCAACTTTTTTGCCTTTACATAAGCAATCCTACCCTATGAATCCTATATGGTTTTAGTTTTTCCACAGGGAAATACTATTTTCAGAAGCACAATCTCAGTGCATAATCTAGTCACATTTGGTATTTTAAAAGCTCGCTGATTTCAAAAGGAAAGATTTAAGCATGTATTTAGCTCTCCTGTTGAAACTGTTAGAGCTTAAAATTGCTGAACAATGGGTGAAGCTGCTTAACAATAAGCTGGAATTTCTACAATGTTTAGTTAGCAAACATGTTTTTTCACTCACTGGTGAAACAAATGAAAACTGTGAAGCTGTGTAAGGTACTTTCCTGACAAGTGGTATAAAGGTGTCATCTACTGTGGAGGAAGCTTCGTAAATGGCTGCAAGAGGATCATATTCCATTGTTTAAGAGACTATTTTAATCTCATGAGTACTAAGGAAGAAAAAGAAATCCATCATAGGTTTCTTTTAATGAAAATGCTGCAGTTTAGCAAAAAAAAAAAAAATGAGGGGGGGATAGAAATACACAGAATCTGCTGCCATATAGAATTTTGGAACACTTCATTAAAAACATCCATGATCTTTGGAAAATTTGCATCACATTTAACTTAGGGCATACCTGCAATTAAATAAAGCATATTTTAGGGTCGAGTTCCCCAATCCCAGTTTTGTGGACTAGTGGTGGGGGCAGAGGGAATTATTTCATGTGAATAGTCGGCAAGTGCACAGGTGCACACATCCATTTATGCGAGGGGCAGACACACATTTTGCTCATGAAAATGGAGCACACATGCATACTAGAGGGGTATTCAGCAGGTTCTGACCAGTTCTGGAGAATCGGTAGCAGAAATTTTGAATAGTTCGGAAAACCAGCAAATGCCACCTCTGACTGGCCCCACCCCCATCTATTCTCTCCCAAGTTCCAGCTGGGTCTTCTTTTGTTGCCTTGCACAAGAGAATGGAACTGGAAAGCAGGTTAGTGGGGTGGGAAGGGAATGGACATTTTGCAGTAACCTTCCCTCAGGAGTGGGGTTGGAATAGAGATTTTGCAGTATCCTTCCCCTGCTATACCCACCAAGCCACCCAAACCAAGCCACACTCACAGAACCGGTAGTAAAAAAATACTGAATCCTGACATTGGTACATGCATTTGTCCACTACTCATATAAGTGGTGGGGTTCCCACACTCACCTGCCCCTTCTGCGGCCTGGCTCCAAATGGCTCATGGCTCAAATTGCTGAAGCCCAGGGGTTGGGGAGCCTTCTTTTAGGGATGCCATGAAGAAACAAAGCATAGATATGGCAGGTATTACTTGCTGCTTAGACAATTTGTGCTCATTCTTTGGGAAGGTTATGAAAAAGGTGGTGGCCCAGCAACTGCAGAGGGTCCTGGATGATGAAAGAGATTACCTGGACCCTTTCAGTCAGGATTCAGGTCTGATTTAAAGAAATAGCATTGGTTGAACTTGTTGACGATTTCATAGTGATAGTGAGACAGGGGAGTGCAACCATCTTTGCTCTCCTTGACCTCTTAGTAGCTTTCGATACTTTCGACCATGGTATCCTTTTAGGCCAGTTCAGTCATGGGATTCAACATTGTTTACTACTGATTCTGTGGGCATGTCTTATTTGACAGGCATGGCTTGGTGATCCTGTGACTGGGTGGGCGTGGTTTGGTGGTCATATGACTGGGTGGACATGCTTGATGTTTTGACTTTATTATCTACATACTATAGATGTACTTTCATGGACACTGAAAGGAGGAAATGGCTCACATGCTTTGCCCAAGAGTGTGATAGGCAACAGGCTTTGAAAAGGCTGCCACAAAGAAGGGGGGGGCAATGTATTTTCCAAGCCCCTGAAGGCAAACAAGAAGCAATGGATGGAAACCAATCAAGGAGAGAAGCAACCTAAGGAGAAACTTCCTGATAGTGAGAACAATTAATCACTGGAACTGCTTGTCTCCAGAAGTCCTGGATGCTCTAACACTGGAAATTTTTAAGAAAAGACTGGACAGTCATTTCTCTGAAATGTTATTCTGTTATTCTGAAACCTTTCCCAGGGCCTCTACTCAGATTTTGGCCTCCTCAGACTCTTAGCTATTTAGCTGAGGAATAATAGAGTCGAAAGGTCTTCGAAACCAACCCCTTGCTCAGATAGGAAAACTGAGGATACCAAAATCTGAGTAGAGGTCCTGGGAAAGGTGTCAGAATAACAGGATAACACTTAGAAGGGACCTTCAGGGGAACCCTATACCATTTCAGTATTTCAAATGCAGGTTTCTAAAAATCTTATTTAAAAATGAGATAAATATCCTAATAAGATTTTTAGAAATCTGCAATTGAAAGATCTTCATGTCTCCTTACCCTGAAGATCTAATTTCATTTGGAATTTAATCCCAAACTGATTGTCCTTTTAGCATTTCTCTTGACACTTCTCCAAAATGCACACTCAAGAAGCCACATGTCCATCTCTCTCTCTCTCTCTCTCTCTCACACACACACACACACACACATTTATTTAGGTAGTCACACCACACACACCACAAATCCACTCTCTCTCCCGCCCCATGCACACCCTGGTCTAACTAGAAACAAAATGTTCCGGTGAGTTCCAGAGCAGTGGGCAGCAGAAAAGTGGGGTGGTGACAGGGGTGGCGGCAGTCGGAGGATGCTTGGTTTTCTGCCTTCCTCCTGGGAAACAATGAAATGAAAGAAAATGAGTGGCCACGATGGCTGCAGTTTCTCTGGCTTGCCGCCACCACATGCTGTAGCTGTGTTAGCTTTCTTCCTTTTGCCCCAGGAGAAGAAAGAAGCAGGTGGTGATGGCGGTGGCAGAGGGCATACTTGCATCTTTGCTTTTCTTCCTTTGCCCACAGGAGAAGGAAGAAAGCGGACAGTGGTGTCCTGGGGGACAAAAAGGGACAAAGTGAATGGCCATGGCGGCAGTATTCCAGGAGGGCTGGACATAGGCAAATATTGTTACCAAGGGGCATGATCAAGCACATTGGGCACACTCGCAACCGCTCCTTTGTCACTCAGACCCGCACAACACAAGCAGAAGATGCCCCCACAGAGGCATAGTCTTCACCACAAGACACAGTGTGCTAGGCCAGGGCGCAGAAGGAGATTAGCACATTCCTGGGCCAGGAGAAGGAAGAAAAGTGAGCGCAGCTGCTCCTGCTCTGGGCGAGGGCGCATGTCCCAGTGCTGCTGCAAAATTGTGCACATCATGTGCAGTCCTGGACAACTGCCCACCCTCCTGGTCCTGGCCAGGTGAGCCCTGGGGTTGGGGGGAAACAGCTATTAGGACCACAGCCATTATGTGCTGCGCCTGCCTGGGGTTGGGCCACATCGGGCAGCAAATCAAAGCCAACCGAAGGTTGGTGCTCGGGATTGGTGTGGGGGCCTTGGCATAAGACTTTTTCACTTATGAGGAATTGAATGGGGCACGAGAGGAGGCACAGTTCTGGGGATAGTTGGGGGAGGGGGAGGCAAGCTCCAGGGATAGTGGGAGGGTCTAGTATGATGCTCAAGCTTATCTGTAAGCAGGAAGTATCATGACTCAAAGGGCACAGTGTGGGAACAGGCAGATTTAAAAAGGGCAAGCCACAAGGCCCAGTGTGGAGTGCAGAGAGTGACTGGGAGGGGTGAACATTGGTGGGGCAAGCCAGCATTGGGCGGGCAAGGCAAGCGAGGTGAGCGAGTAAAAGCGACCAAGCCAACCAGGTCAGGGGGCAATGCCAGACAGAAGTCCTACTGGTTTGGTGACGCCATGCCAAATCATTGCTACCGGGTTCTCCCGAATTGGTGCAAACTGGTTGAATACCACCACTGGGCCAGTTGCAGGGGATGGGGATGGGTGGCACACTTCTGCACTGGTTTGACCCCTTTCTCTGTGACAAGTTCCAATCAGTATTGATAGGGAGTGAGAGGTCCAGTCTTCAGCTGCTACTCTGTAGTGTACCATTTCTCCATTCCTTTTCAACATATGTATGAAACCCTTGGGTGAGATCATCCATTACAATGGGTTGAGGTATATATTGTATGTTGATGACACCCAACTCTGTATTTCTACTCTTGATGACCCAAGTGATGCTATGGATGACTTTTTGTGGTACCTGGAGGCTGTGGGGGCCTGGATGCGAGACAGCAGGTTTTGACTGAACCCTGGTAAAATCAAATGGCTTTGAGTGTGCAGGGATCTGGGAGTTTGTCATTTTTGACTCTGGATAGGGTGGCACTGCCCCAGAAAGACCAGTCTACAACTTGGGATTCTCCTGGACTTGTGACTCCAGTTCAAGCAACTGGTGGCAGTCACAGCTAGGAGAGTCTTTGCACAACTTTGTGTTTGTGCACCAGTTATGGCATTTCCAGGACCAGGATTCCCTGTGTTCAGTTGTTCAGTCCCTAGCTACTTCTGAGTGGAAAACCTCCACAGCAGCGTGGTGAAGTATTACAAAATAGTAAACAGAAGTAATACGAATTCAAAAAGTAATGTAACAAAAATTGGTTCCACAAACTTTTTTAAAATACCAGAAAACCTATTTACTTAAAAGTAAAATTAAGGAGGCAAATCAAGATGATGATGATGGTGATGATGATAACCAACAACAATATCAGCAACAACAAAAATGCCCCAGGAAGGCACTACCATGAAGTGATTATGGTATGCACTGAGGAAGATGAGAGCTATGCCAGATAGCCCATTTTTCACCAAATGTCCAGGAACTCCAACACCTCTCATGGTCCATGTTGATCTGGGTGATAACCCAGTGTTATGTGTTTCTGTAATTTATGTCTCATGGTTTGTTTATGAAAGAGATACTCTTTGTCTATCTACTCTGATGAAACCTACCCAGTATAGTTGAATAAACTATGGTTAGTTTATTCTAGGTTATCACCCAAATCAACAAGGACCATGAGAGATGTTGGAGTTCCTGGACATCTGGTGAAAAATGGGCTATAGGACTCAGGACTATTGGCTGAGCAATCAGGGCCAGCAGCAGCAGAACTACTACAAGGAAAAATGTTCACCTGTTACAAATATATACATAATTGTAAAGAAATATTTACCTGGTATTATAAATCAAGTCCAATGAAAAAAGGACATCTGACAAATTGTACAGTTTTGAAAAAAAACAACAACACCCAGAATCAGAAACAATAGAGTCCTGGCAGACATGGATATGGAACCTATTCAGAGTTGACCAATGCTGGTGAGGAAGGTCAAAACCTTAATTAAAAAATTAATGTATAGCACAAATACAATTTAGAAGTGAATATGGTATGAAAATGAAAAACATCTTCAACTCCAAACCTCCATGGAGGAAGTAACATTAAGGCAATTAACATCTGGCCAGTTCCAATCATTAGATACACCACTGCAATAGATGACTGGACAATGACAATAAATCATGTCCTTCATCCAGGAGCAATGTCTGCTTACTAAGTAGCATGGGTTGATATCTTTTAACTGGTCTTCATTACTTTTATAAATAATTCAAAACAATGAACATACCTAATGTTCCTTCCTCTACTTATTTTTGCACATCAATAATTCTGTGAGGTGGGTTGGGATGAGAGAAAAGAATGGCCCTAAAATCACCCAGTTGGCTTTCATGCTAACTTGAGACTAGAATTCAGAGTCTCTTGGTTTCTAGTCCAATGGGAGGAAAGGGCATTGGAAGAATATCTGAAGGACAGTCAAGAAGATGCTCTAAAGCTAGTATATCTTGAAGGCTTACTAAGTATTGGAAAAATCAAAGTGAACTACAAGAAAGACTAATTGAAAAATAGAAAAGAGGCATAGTAAAGCAACGTATTATATGGCCAGGACACAAAAAATAGAAAACAAAACAGATAAAATGATCTTGCTTACTAAGGGCATGACATTTGAAGAAAGGCAGAAAGGCAGAAAGTGACCAAACTTTAAGAATAAATGCATACAAAGCCAAATTTGAGAAGACAGCAATAGACAGAAATTGCCATCTCTGCACAGAAGTTGAACAAACAGTGGACCATCCAATTAGCTGCTGCAAGATTGTCCAGATTGACTGCAAACAGTCAAACAAAGTAGCAGCAATGGTGCATTGAAATACCTGCAAGAATTTCCATTTGCCTGCAAACAAAAAATGATGGGATCACAAACTAAGCAAAGCAATAGAAAATGAGAAGCTAAAGTGCTCTGGAACCTTAAAATTCAAGCAGACAAGCACCTGTCATGTAACACAATTATTGATATGAAAAACCTAGAAGTTTGGATAACAGACATGTTTCTTGCAACAGAACAGAAGAAAAAGAGCTGGAGAAGATATAAAGACATGCAAATAGAAGCAGAGCGACTGTGGCAAAAGATAGCACAGCTAGTACTTGTAATAGGCTGCTTTGGTACAGTCCCCAAACAACTGGAGCCTCACTGGGACATTATGTTATCTTTTAATTGCAAAAAGCAGCTTGTCTTAAAATAGTTTACATCCTGTGGCAATACCTTTAATGCTATCAAGCAATATCAGTTTATCTGGAGTCCTTGGGAAAGACTCCACAGGTGGATAAAAATACCAAATCCAGTCTAAACATTTGGTGAACTGTGCAACCAAAACAATAATTTATTAAATGTATATGTTGCTCAACTCCCAATGATGTTGTGCAAGTCACAACAATCAAACAAAAAATTGCAATAAAATCAACAAAACATAAAAGAGAATGAATGAAGATAAAATATAGCAAGTGCCCTATAGCAGCGATGGGATTCAAATAATTTAACATCTGGTTTGCCCAGGGTCAGGTTGGCTATCTTGGCAGGCATGGCCCATCCTTGTCCTCCAGCTCTGCCGCACATGCGGGATGAGCTTCCCGCAATAGCCAACCTGACTCTGGGAAAACTGGTTGTTAAATTATTCCAACCCACTCCCCACCCCCACTATCAAAGTGGATCCTGGATGCTGTGCTGCAATGGAGAAATGGGAAGTGGAACGGCCTGCATGAGGGAAGGAGGAGGAGCAGGGAGAAGAAAGAATGAAAGTGGCCTTCTCCTTCCCTCACACTGACAGCTCTTTTGCCCGTTTCTCCATTGCAACACAGAACAGCACCCAGAATCCACTTTGATAGCCAGGGGTGGGGGTGGGGGTGTAATTTAACAACCGGTTCATATGAATCGGTATGAACCAGCTGAATTCCATCATTGCCCTAACTTCTCCTTCTCCTTTGATTCACTAAGAGCCAGATATCCACATATCTTTTAAACAACAGCAAAGTGGGAGGGGGTGCTATCTGGATCTCAGGGGGAACCTCATTCCAGAGGGTAGATGTTGCTACAAAAAAGGCCTATTCCTGAGGTCTGTATAGATGAAGATTGGTCTTCAAAAAAAAAAGTATGAGAATGAAACCACTAGCAACAGTGACAGTACTGTTACCAAAGGAGTATTTTTACCAAAGGAAACAGTTGGTAACAACTGTGTATTAGAGTCAGTTGAGACTTGCCATAAATACTGCAGACCTTTGAAAGGGAGAAGAAAAATGCCCAACAGATTATATCATCCCCCAAGAGATTATGACTTTTTAAAGGGGCAACCGCTATAGCTAACATAGTTTATCATTTAATTTATTTATACCTTGTATGTAGGGATCCAGATCTTTCTCAGGTAATTTATAAGTAAAATCAAAATTAATGAAAATATTATTACAAAAAAATACCAAAAGATATCTGAGCTTCTAGCATTCTGTCCAGACTTAATACACAGCAAGTAGCCATTTCATTGGGTGTTTTCTTTTGTTATTCTACAGTAAACCTCAACCAGGAGACCTGATTGAGATTTGGATTAGACTAGAGAATAAAACATTGTCCTCCTTTGTGTTCCCTACATATGCTTCATGTATTCTTCAGGGAACATTTTGTTTATTCAATGTATAACCACAAGCCTTCAAATCCAGATCAGAAATATAGCAGGGAAATAAGAATTTGAATTGGATTTGCCTGTGCCTCTTTTGCTCAAGGGGAAAAATTATGATATAGTTTCATGTTACCGTATGTGTAACGTGAAACTATAGGTATACCATAAATCGACTTTTATTGATCTGAGAATACATGGCCTCTATGATGGTTCTTTCCTTGCTTGCTTCGCATTTCCTCAATAATTTCATGCCTTAAAAGTAAAGGAATCTGCATTTGTTATTGGTGATGCACAAAGTGAATCAAAATGGATCCCAGACTGTGAGCTTTGCCCCTCCCGCCACCCCTGAGGTTTCAATTGGTTTACAATGCTTTGTACAAATTCAGAGGAATTCAGATGTGAGAAGCCCTTAAAAGTGAGTTTCTAATTTTGGATATTATGGCAAAAAAAATATCCAAAAGAGGAGGAAAGCAGTACTGAAAGAACATGCAAGCAAATGGTTTCTTTGTGGTCTAATGAAAAATGTTGGAATTAAGGAAGCTAATGAATAAATCAATAGAGAAGTGGCTTCTGACTTGGATAAATACATTTTGTTATAAACAGGGTAAACATGCATCTTGCCATAGAGTCAAACATTGTTATTGAAATAAAGAATACATTTGGCAGTGTTTTTGTGTTGCTAATTGCACACTTGAAAAGATAGCACAGTGGATCACATCTTTCTGGCAAAGGGACCTGTATTTTAAAGACATCTTTGTTGCTTTCACACTTTACAGTTTCATATACACACTTAAACATCTCAGGGGTATTTTTTTTTGAAAAAAGTAATCTTTTACATGGTCGACAATTATTAATAGAATTTAAGAAAAAAAACAGTGATTTAAATAAACAGGATTGTATACACAATACACATATTCATTATACTGTAGTTCAGATCATTTAAAGCACAAGGCTTATGGATGTCTTCTGCCCAACTCCCACATAACTGTGAACAAACAAAAAGCACATATACATATATAAATGTATGTACACACACATGCACACACATACACACACACCTCTTCTGTCAAATATATATAATTTTAGCTGATCTGCATTGGATTAAAACTGCACAGGCATATTCTCTCTGCTCCTTTCTTTCTCCAGTCCCTTGCCAGTGTTCATAGACCATGTTAAGTATGCAACAAAACTGATCTTTCAGTCTGCTGATGGAATGGTGTGTGGAAAGATCTTGAGAGATGGAGCAAAGAAATTCTGTCAAGAGACTAGTCAGATAAGAGAGGGCTTTAGCTGCATGCCTATCTGTACGCAGTATTTTTTTCACCCCATCTCTCAAGGCTTTTCCCATATATCATTATAGCCACATAGGTTTGTGCTCAGGAAGAGGGGATGGAAAGACCTATTGAAGAAATATTTGATAAATGAAGATGTTTTCATGTTCCACAGGTGTTCTTAGTTAATTTGATTACTATTATCCAAGAAAATTCCTGGCAATTTTGGGTGCATTGTAAATACTGTACTTCTAGAGCAACAACACAGTGAAATGGCTAAATGTATTGGGAGTGTTTGGACTCTTGATACAAGTAATATTACCAGGTGGGGGCATTTTAGCTAGTCTCTCCAGCCCAGTTCAAAATAAACATCCCTCCCTATTACTCCAATCTGAGGGAAAGGTTGGGTGCTGCAGACATCTAACTGGCCGACGGATGCAAAACGTATGCATAAAGGACACAGCGGATGAGCAAAATTTCGGGGGTGGCTCTATCCGTTGTCATCCGCTCCAAAAAGGTGGCAAAAATTTGCCCATAACAGAACAGAAAAGAACGGAAAAGAATGGATGGGGGAGTAGGGATGTAGTGGGGATGTTAAACAGCATGTTCGTAGGAAGCCTAGCGGAGTGACCAGTGGATGGAAGTGGATGACACATCTGCAGGGGTTCTGGGGCAGAATTGCCGAGCGGCCAATAGCGGAAAGGGACCAAGGGCGATGCATAGGCAGATGACGCGGATCATGCCATCATGGACGCTATAGGAAAGCAAAGCGGAATGCAATAGCTGGATGTATATAGATGCAAGCCATTTCACTGGCGCATGCTGGGAGTATGAAATTGCATCAGCACTCCGCAAGATATAAAAGGATGCAGTTGCACGCAGTCAGCATTCAGAGGGAAAAGACGTGCTGCCACATACATCTTCAATGAACCACCATGGCTTCATCAGTCAGGCAAGACAGAGAAAGGCCCGGTGCCGTACTCGTGCCAGCCCTGGAAGAATGGACAGAACAGCATCCCACCCCTGGCACTGATCTGAAGGCTTGCTGGGTGTTTCTCCTGCTGCTGCTTGCTGCTGGTGCTTGCTGGCTGGGTGCTGCTGGGTGTATTCTCCTGCTGCTGCTGGTCTCCTGCTGGTGCTGCTGGGCTGCTTGGTGTGCTGCTGGTGCTCGCTGGTGCTGCTGGTGCTGCTGCTGGTTGGTGCTACTGCTACTGCTGCTTCCTGTGGTGGACTCCAGCCCCAAGGCCCTCAAAGCCCTGATGTTCAAGCCCCTGAAGACCCTGCTGCTGAACGCCCCACTAGAGGGAGGGAGAGGCAAGGGAAGGAGAAAGTGAGAGAGGAAACGATACAACTTTCCCAGAGGACCATGAGGAGGAGGTGCGTGAATGGCTGAAGGGAGACACGAGTACTATGGAGAAATGGGCCACAGCTCTATCGCGAGCACAAAAGAAGAAGACAGGCAGTTTGGAGACAAGGCAGGAGAGCCTGGGCGTTACACTGCAGATGTACCCCTGGGTATGGTTGGAAACACAATGGCACACCTGGTATATGGCAAGCTACACCTTCAAAAAATCCTGGCCAGGCCGCTGTCAAGCTCACTGACCAGGAAATGTACATCATGGCCAAGGTAGCTTCCTGGAAGGGTGAGTCCGGCCCACCGAGAGCAGCCCCCCTTCTGACACCCCTCTCCCTCAGCAGCCCACAGACAGCCAGTCCTCTTCCAGCAGAGCCAGCCAGCCCTGTCCAGGCAAGTGTCTTCAGAGGACCACGGCAGGAACCCCCCCGACAGCCTGCACTCCCATGCCGGAGGACTTGGAGGATTGATGCCCTGCTGTCCCCCGACAAATGGAGGAGAAAGCGGGCTGCCACCAGAGGGCCAACGCACCGCCCACCCCCATCTCCAACAAGGATGCAGGCAGAGAGACAGACTGGAGGGGCCAGAACAACACTTGTTCCTGTGGAGATCAAGGGACACAATGATGACAGCACAGACACTTCTTCTCTCAGCTGCTGGATCACTTGGACAGAGGATCCTCCAGCCGCCACACTTTCATCACCTACATGAGCCACACCTTGAGGGATACTTGCCTGAGGCCCCACTGCATATCGACGGATGATCGAGAGGACAAGGGCAGATCACAGCACTTCTGCAGAAGAACCCTCCAACCACGGCCAGGCGTGAAGTGCCTCACGACCAGGGTTCAGTCTCAGGGCTGCTCCTCCCACTCCCAGGGCGAGTATCACAGTCCCTTCCACGTGTTTCATACACGTCTCTCTACACCTACAACAGCGTAGTGACTACCGGACTATCCGCACAGCAAAAGAAGCAGTCCAGTAGCTCACCAGTTTTCATGGCCACATCCAAGCAGTAGCGCCGACACGACTCACTCCAGACGGTAGCAGACCAAACAGCCCCACTACACTCCTCCTTCCTCCACCGCCACAGCCAAGCCTGTCAATGAGACAATCTGTCATCAGTCTTCTGCCTGACATACCAGGTTACTTGATGAAGGCCCTCCACCTCACGGGACTGAGTCAGCTCTTCGGATACTTCCTGAACACACCATCCCCTGTTTGTACTCTCAGGGCCAAGCACCCAATGGCGCCTCAGACCAGAACTCAAGCCCACAGCCCACCTCTCATTGGTCCCTGGCCACTTAAACAGCTTGAGACATGGACATTGACTCAGAGTGACTGAGAATAGTGCCAGACAGACTGACTTGTTACTTGTTCCTTTATCTTATGTTAGACACTTTTACTTGGTTCATTCTGCTTTTTTTAATAAAGTCATACAGTTTTACTTAGACAGTTATTCATAAAGGTTATCTTTGCTTCACAACCCACTGGGTTCATTTTTTAACTTAATATAAAGTTGTTTGGTGAAAACTTTGAGAAAAAATGGTTAAGCCTTTGCATGCTTGTGGGATAGGTTAAGGATTAGTGGTGCGGAGAGATTAAAGATAGTTGTGGGATAGATAAAGCCTCCAGTGCAAGGCCATAGTGGGACTGTATGGTCACCCTCCCAGCTGCCACACATATGGACCTTTTGTATCAATAAAATTTATTCATTGATCAACACCATTTCAAATAAACAAAAGCTCATTTTATTAATGCCCTATTCATTGTAGGGCCACTCATCATACAATGTGCACGAATCTTATCGTGTTATATACAGCTTCAAGGAAGCATGCCATTACACCATCTATCATCCTGTTCTTGCCACTCCCTGCTTCAAGCTGGGGAGTTGTACCAGTGTCTCAGTAGGTTGCGCTGCTTTCTTCCCTTCACCCGTGAACTCTGTTCGGCCTTGTACAATCCCACAGTGTCTAATCAGGTTTCGTCTTGCTCCATTCAAAGCCTCAATGTCCCCATTGCCTTTGTATGGCTGTCCACAAGCCTGTTTGTGCAAACCACTGGGTAGCGGCGGTGCACATGAGACTGTGCAGGTTGGCAGCAAAGCTTCCAGCGCATGTTGGCCACGGATGCCAAAGGCATTCATCCACACCGTCTTGCCCTGGGACAGCCCTGTAGTTGAAGATCCTCTCTTCACGTGGCTGAGGGTATCTTGAAGTGTACAGCTTCATGAGTAGGGTTCTGGGGAGAAGGCACCATCACCAACAATGATTACGTATGGGCACTCTTGTATGTCGTTGGGTAGGGGGTCTGGACTGATAACCGATGATGAGGTTGCATTCCAGCCCAATCCTTGAGGTCACTGGCGCTTGTATATACCTGGTATCTGAGCTGACCCGTTGCTGAAGCATCGATGTAAGCATAACTGCGCAAAGGGATGATACTGAAGAAGCCCCTTGTAGTTGACAATAATTGGACCCTGACTTGGCTGGAGCTTTGCAGACGCACAGCTCCCATCTATGGCTCCAAGGTGTGGCGCGAAAGGTTCCAGCCTCTTGCATACCCAACTCTTTCTGCAAGTTTTCTCCAGCCTTGTTCAGTGGTGGGGCATCTTGAGGAGCTCCTTGCACGTATTCTTTGAATGATGGCCTGCCACCACTTCTCTCGACATTTGGCCTGATGCCGTGTTGTGCTGGGCACACTCAGCATACTGCATGTTTCTGTATGTTGGTTCCAGAGGCCAGGTGCCGCAGAGTCCAGTGCCACCTTCCAGTCCAGTGGTCCAGGCGGGACGGAAAGTTGGTGCTCGGCTTGGTCAACCTGGGTTTCAGATCCTGTACACAAGTTCGTCAAACACTGGTGGTGGCATCCTCATGAAGTGATGGAATGCATGAGGAATTCATTCCTCAGCTCCACCATCAACTGGTCATGGCAGTCCAAACTCCATTCTTCTCCCGAATCCATCCTCGGACCCACACCAGCTTTTGGATGTCTCCTTCTTCTCCTTGTGTATTAAAAGGTAAACAGTCTGAAACATGTTGTCTGGTGTATGAATTATCGCAGCTACCATACGGATTGTGTCAATGATCCATGGTGGGAATAATGGATGATGTGGAAGACCAAAGACCAAGGGTGAAGAGGTCTGTACACCATGGCTGCTGGACCTCATACTGAGATCCAGGTGAGTTTCCTCTCCCCCTTTTTATAGAAAATATCGGTTTTCCGTTACGGTGTCCTTCCACATACTCTAGACATACTGCAGACATCCTAAAATATACAAGATACATTCCCAGATACAAACAGTTTTGTCCGTTTTAATCTTTATATACGAGATGCATAGCTTCACATCCTTTCTATTATCAGTGGCTACTAACGCCTGTGTGGGACGTTCGCGTGTACTTTCTTTCCTCCCTCTTTCCGTGTTTCAGCTGGCAGCGGATGTTGAGTTGCTGGGATGTTCCAGAGGATGCCGAGAGGCTATACAGCAGACGCTTAACGGATGTAACGGACTTAGGACATTTGTTGCCCAAATAATGTCGCTGGATGTACATTCGTACTGCAGAAAAGTATCATCCGTTCAAAAAGTTTTGTGCAGCTCAAAACTTTGTGGAAGGATGAAATCTCATTGTGGGACGGATGCTGAGGGATTAGAGCGTATGAAACACGTATGCAGTTGAGTACAACAACGGATGCATCGCATTTTCCAATGGATGGCAAGCCTTTTTTTATTGTTTTTACATTCCTCTTTGCAAACCGTTGGTGCAGTGGGAAGGGGCCTTAAACAAGCACGCACGATGTCAGATAAGGACGGTACAAAGAATCTATTCCTTTAGCTCTATTTTCTGCATCTAGGTGGTTATCTCAAGTAAAATCCTTGAAAACTGTGCAACAGGAAACTGTTTCTAAGCCTAGCTCAGTTGCGGGAAGACCTTTTTCATTGTCAAGCCTCGTCCTTGCTGGAGGTGAAAAATAATCTACAAATTCTTGTTCTACCAGGCATGAGGCAGTGCCAGTGCAAACTTTTTTGAAGTCGTTTAATTTTGGAAAATAGGAGATGTAGCTCTAGAAAGCAAACGCTGGTGCTTTCCTGTAAGTAAATAATCCCCCAATTTGGTGACAGTTTTGATTTCTCTTTTAGTTGCTTATGCATACTGAGTGGTTAGATCAACTTTATCCATGAGGAAAATGCTTCTTCAGCACTGTATGTGGTCCCATGGATTCAGGCTGGACTGCAGCATGGGCTCTTGAAGGTAATCACGATTCTGCACCACATATTACTCAAGTTTCCATCAAAATCATATATGCCTTAATTTGATGTTATAATTCAGGTTATTATTTTATTAATGATAATTTACTATTAATTCTTTTAAATCTTTTCTTTTAAAAAACAAAAAAGCAATTCAGAAACTGGGAGTGTGAAGCTTTTTCTTCTGGGTAATTTCTGGCCTTTGCAGGCCCTGTCTCAGTGGGAAAGAATTTATAGGCAAGAGATTGTGGCCAGATTCTAAGATCATGGCCAGTGAATGTAGAGTTCGGGTTCATTTTCTAAAGTCCATAACACAGCCTTTCTGAACAAAAAAACTCAACCAAGCCTGTTTCTTAATTATCTTTGGTGTTTCATTTATTTATTGGATTTTATTCACTTTTATTCTTTTATGTAACTTAAGCCTGCAAACTTACCATTAAAGGGCCTGTCACATAGGCCGACGGATGCAAAAGTATGTAAAAGGACACTAAGTCGGATGAGAAATTTTTGCCATCCATTGTTATCTGGCTCTCAAAAGTGCCCCATTTGCATAAACAGAGTGGACAACCAACGGAAAAGGAATGGACGGGGAGAGGACGTAGCGAGGATGTAAAGAGGATGCTCCATGGAAGCCTACAGCGGATGGCAGCAGATGGAAGCGGATGGCACATACTTGGCAAGGGCTTTCCCGGGGGAGCAACACGAAGCGGATGCGCAGCGGAAGGAATGGATGCAGACCGGATGCCTAAGCGGATCGCCTAGTGGATGATGCGGATTGCCATCACGGATGGCCTAGCGGATGCCTAGCGGATCGCCTAGCGGATGCAAAGCGTTCACTGCGCCATAGTTGGGGAGGATGCATTGCATCAGCCGCGTGGATTATAAAAGGATGCGCAGCTCGCAGCCCGGTCACCATTCAGAGGAAAGACCTGCTGCCAGACACATCTCCAGCCAACAACGCATGGGGAAGAAGAGGAAAGCCTGTGCCATTTTCCTGCAAGCCCTGGCAAGAAGGACAGGGCACCCATCCACCCCCTTGACTGCTGACTCTGCTTCTGCTTGGGTCTTCCTGCTGGTGCTGCTCCTGGTGCTGGTGCTTCTGCTGGGTGCTTATTTCTGCTGGTGATGCCTCCTGGTGCTGGTGTCTTCTGCTGGTGCTTACTCTGCTGCTGCTGCTGCTGTTGTTGCTTGCTGCTGGTGGTGGTGGTGTGGGTGGAGCGCCCCTACAACCTCAAAGCCCTTCTAATAGGCCCAGAAGGCCCCTGCCAAGAGGGAGGAAGAGGCATACGTGAGATAGGGAAGAGGAAGGCAGTACTCGGCTTCGAAGAGGAACATGAGGATGAGGTTGCTTCGAATGGCTGAGGGAGAAATGAGTAACCTATGGAGACGGGACACCAGGCTCTTCGAGACAACCAAGAGGAAGCAGGTGGCTTGGAGAAGAGAAGGTGGAGAGGCCTGGGCTACAACTTCGGAGGTCCTCTCAGGTGGTGGAAGCAAACATGCACATCTGGCAACGGGAAGGCTGCACCTCAAAAGAACTCAGGCCAGGCCATGGTCAAGCTCACCAACCGGAGACCTACGTGATGGCCAAGTGCAGCTTTCTTGGAGGGTGAGGTCTGCACCGAGGAGCAGCCCTCTGTTCTACCCTCCTCTCAGGCAGCCCACAGAAGAGCCACCTCCTCTTCTGGCAGAGTCAGCTTCTGTGTCCAGGCAGGTATCTGTGGAGTGGTGCATGATCGGAGACCCCCCCGACAACTGCACTCCTGTGGCGGAAGCCACGTGAAGGACCCCTGATGCAGTGGGAGCAAGGAGAGGGCACTGAAACAAGAGAACCAAAAACCCACCCACCATCCCCAGCTCCACCTCCACAGAAAGCAGGGCAGAGAGGCAGACACGGAGGCAGAGCTACACTGTCCTGGCTGGAGATCAGGGAACACCATCAAACAGCATAGATCTCCTCTCTCAGCTGGTACACACCAACATACCATCCTCAACTGAAAGCCCCTTCCTCCCCTATGTCCACTAGACCCTCATGGACATGTCCGAATCACAGTACCAGGTGATAAAGGGTGGATCACAGGTCTTCTTTGGCACAACCCTCCAGGCCAGCTGAACTGCTCCCGACCAGTCCAGGTCTGCTTCCTCCACCCAGGTGATGTCTCAGCCCTTCCAAGATTTTCCACAGGCCACTCACCTACAAGGCTACAGCTTACCAGGATTCAAACAGCACAGGCAGCCCTTCACCAGTCCAGGCACAGGTTCATTGTACGCCACTGATGCCAACCCCAGCCCACCAGATGCCTACCCACACCACAGATGCCCACCCATGCCTTCACCTCGCTTACCTGCAGACCAGACAGCCCGACTACACTCTTTATTCTGCCACCCAACATGCCAAGCCCAGCCTCAGAACATCTGTCATCGGTCTTGGGAACTGACACCCCATGTCATGGAGGAAGGGGCTCTGCAAGCTACCACGGGACTGAGCAGCTCTCTGAGAGCTTCCTCCCACAGCATCATCTCCCTGTTGTCATCTCGGGGCCAGGCACCCAATGGCGCCTCAGAGCCAGCATCCAGCAAGAGCCAACCTCCACAGGCACTGACCCTTCCAACTCTGAGACTATGGAAAACGCCTCAAAAGTGATGAGAAGAGTGCCTAAGAGACTGGGTTGCCTACTGTTGACTTTATCATTTGGCTTTGGGACACTTTACTTGGGTGCATTTTTGCCTTTTCCAGTTTTGTTATTAATAAAAGTTTATCTTTGCTTCAACACTTGGTTCAGTTCTTTTTAGTACATAGTATTGGTGGGAAATTTTTTAGAAATGGTTTAAAGCCTTTGGATGGCTTTGTGGGATGGGTAAGGATAGCTGTGGGATGGGCAGGGATACCCTGTGGGAATGGGTGATAGCTTGTGGGATGGGTAAGATACAATGGGGATGGGTAGGGATACCTGTGGGATGGGTAATAGCTGTTGGCATAGGTTTAGGAAGCTGTGGGATAGATAAACCTCCAGTGCAAGCATAGTGGGACTGTATGTCCCACCCTCTAGGTGCCCACCTCATAGCCCTTTGTTCAATCACCTAACAATGTAATCATTCATCCACACATTTAAACATAAACACAAATCTTTATTAAATGCCCTGTTTAATTGTAGGGCCACTTAACATACATGGCAACAAATGCTCATCAGTGTGATGAGACAAGGTTCAAGGAAGCATCCATTAAAGCATCTACCATCACTTGTCTGCCACTCCACTGCTCCAGCTGGGGAGTTGCACCAGTGGTTTCAGGAGGTTGCGCTGCTTCTTTCCTTCACATGAAGCTCGTTTGGGCCTTGCACATCCACCAGTATCTATCAGGTTTTGCCCTTGCCTCCATTCACACAGGCTCCATGTCCCCCATTGCCTTGTTGGCTGTCCCACAAGCCTGTTCTGCAACACTGGGTAGGCGGGTGCGCATGAGACCTGTGCAGGATGCACAAGCTTCGCACGATCCTCTCACAGTCTCTGGGCGATGCTGCATGGTGGTTGAAAAGTACCTGGAAACCTGTTGCAGGATGCCAAAGGTGTTCTCCACACCCGCCCTTGCCCTGGACAGCCTGTAAGGTTGAAAGATCCTCTCTTCACGGGTGAGGCATCTGGAAAGTTGTAGGCTTCATGAGGGTAGGTTCTGAGGGAGAAGGCGTCATGCCCCCACGATGAAAGTAGGGCCAGCATTTGTGTGTCGTTGGGCAGAGGGTCTGGATCTGGGACGCCCATGATGAAGTTGCGTTCCAGCCCCTCCTTGAGGTCACGTGGCATTGTATATCTTGGCATCTGAAAATGACCCGGTTGCCTGAAGCATCAATGTAACAATGAACTTGTAGTGCAGAGCATCAACCATGGCGCAGAAGGATGATTGTGAAGAAGCCCTTGTAGGTGTGATAAGTGGACCCTGAAGTTGGCTGGAGCTTTGCAGGCACGTGCTTCATCTATGTCTCCAACGGTGTGGGGGAAGTTCCACTTCTGATACCGACTGCTCTGGCAACTTCTTCAGCCTTCTTCAGTGGAGAGGCAACTGGAGGAGCCTCCTCCAGGTTATTCTTCATGAATGGCCTGCACCACTTTCTCTGATCACAATGCTGATGGTGGTTGTGTGGCACCCTCCCAGGCATACTGCATTTGCTCCTGTACGTGATTCCCGGAGGCCAGGTTGGTGCAGAGTCATTGCACCTTCAGCCCAGGGTCCAGGCTGGTCGAAGGTTGGTGTTTGCTTTGGTTCAACTGGGTCCAGCTGCTCCAACAATTCATTCAAACATGGCTGGTGGCATCCCATGAAGTTCTGGGAATTGCACGAGTGTCTTCGTTCCTCAGCCTCCACCATTCAAGCTTGTTATACAGTCCATACTCCGGCTCTTCTCGCGATCCATCCTTCCAGACCCAGACACTTCTCGGCACGCCTCCTTTTCTTGCGTAGAAACAGGTGAAAGAGCCTGTAGAGGGTTTCGGCACTGTTTGTAGAATGATGGGCGGCTACCAAAAGGGAGTTGTGTGATGAAATCCATGGTGGAGATGACTGGATGTTGTGGAAGAGCAAGAGGAAGAATCAAGGCTGAAGAGGTATGCACAGCAGGGCTGATGGACTGAAAGTGAGATCCAGGTGATTTCTCCCCCTTTTATTGGGAATATAGGTTTTCCGCAGGTGTTCCTTTTTGCATCTGCAGGCCATCCTGCAGACATCCTAACCATAATCCTGAGATTACGTCCCCTAATATGACCGTTTTTCCATTTTAATGCTTTCTATGCAGCTGCATCCACCTTTCATCCTTTCTACGTCCGTGCTACTAACGCTGCGTGTCCATTCCGATCCGTTTTGCTTCCTCCGCTGTGTCCCCCGTTTTCCAGCTGGAGTGGATGTGAGTTGCACGGATTGCGCAGGCGGCTGCCTAGCGGATATAGCGGATGCGTAACGGATGACAACGGACATATAACGGATGTTCCCCGTATGCGTAGCCAGATGTATAACGGACGCGTTTGGATACTTTATCCGCTCAAAAAAGTTTTGTGGCAGCTCCCAAACTTTTTGAGCGGATGAAATCTCAGTAAGACGGATGCTGAACGGATAGAGAGTATGAAAACGGATGCAGGACGAGTACAGAATGGATGCATCACGTTAACCAACGGATGGCAAGTGTTTCTCTCCATTTTACAACCTCTTTCCATCCGTTGGTGCTGTGTGATATGGGCTTAAAAACCTTAAGAATTGTAAGTTTGTATCCATATTTACGTGGTGAATTCTCTTCTCTTCTGCAAAAGAAACCTTCAGTTTCAGGTTTTTTTTAAAAAAAAACCACTTTCTGAAATAAACAAAAAAAGAATATTGAATCCTCTTTCAAAAAGGATTTTGGAAAGTTAAAAATTGAGCAAGGGTCCAGGTGTTTTTGAAATGAGAGCTTGAAATTAAGTATAAGAGTCCCTTCCATGAGAAACTGTGGTTGTTCTTGTTTTTTGAAGTGGGAACATAATAAGATGAGACTAAAGAACACAACTGAAGGAGAACAAGAGTCATTATTGGCCCAGTAATACATAAAATGTAGCAAAACATTTTAACAGTGAGTATTTTTTGAGATTTTTGAATTTATGGGCCTAGAAGTTAATTTTAAGAATGCTTAATATTCTATATGGTGTGCAAATGTTGTTCCAGAAGAAGAACAAAATATATCAGATAAGACTGAAATTGATTTAAATGTAGATTGAAATAGGTTTTAAGTAAGCCTTACAGATACTATCAAAATGATTGGACGAAACTGGTCTGTCTCTTGTAATTGGAAAAGGACATACAAATATTTGTAGGACAGAACAGAAAAGCAATTCAGATAACATTTTTTACTAAATTTACAAAAGAGATCTGTAAAAATTTTGAAGAGGTTTTCAGGGAGGAAAGATAGAAAAGATGGGGGGGGAATCAAGCTTGAAGACATTAGTTGGAGGGATTAAAAGTCAAGATTATTAAAAGTACAGGGAAGGAATATAAAATTGCCGTATTTGATCAAGTTTAAAATAGCTTTTAATCATCTCTGGTAGCCCTTAATGGATTTTTAAATCTCCGTAACTCTGAAATTTTTCATTATTTTTTCACAGATATGCATTCCCCTTCTCCTCGCCCTACCCACAATTTTTTTCTTCTCCCTAGCCATGGGGATGAATCAGTTTGATAATGAATAGAATAGAATAGAATAGAATAGAATAGAATAGAATAGATTAGAATTCTTTATTGCCCAAGTGTGATTGGACTAGCTAAAGCGTAATGGTTAAGACATCAGAATAGAAACCAAGAGGCTGTGAGTTCTAATCCTGCCTTAGGCATACCAACTGAATGACCTTGTATCTAGATACTTTTTCTCAACCCTACAAAGGAGGCAATGGCCAACCATTTCCCCCAAAATCTTGCCAAGATAACTGCAGGAACTTATCCAATCAATCACAAGAAGTCAAAACTGATTCAAAGGCACACACACCTACAGCTACAAGGAGGAGAATGTGTTAGGGTAAGTCTAAGCATTTGTTTAGATTTGTAGATGCCTGTTTTCTCATTCTGAAGATGTCTGTTTTCTCAGAGGACTATCTACTGGAGATTGCAGACATTTTTCTTCTGCAATGTTCTCAGGTCATAAAATGCACTTCTTTGGCAGCTGAATTTGGCCCAGTTCCCTGGGACTTTAAGAAAACTATTAAGATGCACCTTTGAACAGTCTTTTAATGGCTATTGATTGCATTGTTTATATTTTAATTTAGTTATTTATAATTTCAGTGAAATAGATCAGAATCTTCATAGGAACAATATGGATGTGAAGTTAGATTCTTTTTCTTTCTCACAGTTGACTTACCAGAAATATCTGTACTTCCTCCATAGGCTCCTGACCAAGTTTTGTGAGATCTCCTCTGTTTCCAACTCATTATTGTTTTTCATGACAGTTTTCCTACCTTCCCACCTTAAACCTCTTCTTTTGCAATATATTGGTAAGAAGTGAAATACTTCTCACATGAAGTATTTGTATCACTCTTATAAAGTCTTAGTAAAACCACATTTAGAATATTGCATCCAGTTTTGGTCACCATATTATTTTAAAAAAAGTAGAAACACTGAAAAGATTGCAGAAAAGAGCAACAAAGATGATTAGAGGGCTGGAACCTAAAACATATCAAGAACTGTTTCAAGGACTAGGTTTGTCTAATCTAATAAAAACAAGGTCCAGGGATAATATGATAGCAGTGTTCTGGCATTTGAGAGAAGAAAAGGGGGTCATCCTATTTTCCAAAATACCAGAAGGCAAGACAAGGAACAAAGGATGGAAACTAATCAAGAAAAGAACTAAGGGGAAATTTCCTAACAGTGAAGACAATTAACCAATGAAACGGCTTTGCTTTCACAAGCTGTGGATGCTCTATCACTGGAGCCTTTTAAGAAGAGACTGGAGAGCCATTTGTTGGGAAGGGTATAAGATCTCCTACTTGTGCAAAGAATTAGACTAGAAGTCCTTCAAGTCCCTTCCAACTCTGTTATTGTGCTATTCTTCTCAGACTTCTGGTGGTCTTCCTGAAGAATCTGAATAGGGTTTGACTGCTGGAATAGATAATCCCTTTAGTTCCAGATCCTTATATTTGAATTTTTTTCCAAACTAAATTATGGCAGATTGGTAATGCAATTTTTAATTGTTTCACAGATTCTTAATATGCATTGACATTTGCAGCAAACTGTGATGACACTAAAATGACACACACACAAACAGTGGCACCATTACATAAATGCCATGATGATGTCCTCAAGTCCTGATGTCTGATGCAGATACATAAGTTGTGGCATTTGCATGATAAATTCATTGCACTTTTTTTTAGCACTTGTCCCTTCTTGTTCCCCCACAGATGTCCATGTAGAAACATCTACAATTAGCCACAGTGATGCCAAAATGATGAAACGTGCTAGCTTTGACCTTTCATACTTGCATTCCAATGTCATAACACATGTTTTGTCACTTGCCCTCATCATCACCCCACGGACTCTGATGGCAATAGTGCAACAGTATATTTTTGAAGTGTAAGAGTTCAACCTGAAAGCCTTATAGCTGTTTCTACTATGAAAACCCACAGTTACTGACATCCATAAGATATAAACAAATCACAAAGAGACTCTTACAATCAAGTTTAAGGGAGCATGATTGCAATCTTCCTCATTTTACAGAAAAAACAGTCAGTCAGTCAGAGACTAGTGGCTAAGGTTGCAGCATGGCCAGATTTGCCTACTATCTAGTATGTATTCTTAACTAAAAATGTGGTTTTTTTAAAGTCCATCATATATTTATCTCTGTGAAATATTGTGAATCACTATACACATGGCTTCTTTCATGGCGCAGAAGTTAATAATATTCTTCTGCAACTTTGAATTCAAATTGTGTATTTACTACATTTCTGTACTTTGGTTTTTAAAGTTTAAATTATTTGGGATCTGTGGCAATTCCAGTTTTGGTTGTCATTTATAAAATTAATGGTTCAACAGTAAAAGCTTTATCAAAACTCTGTGAAAGGCTGGCTCAGCTGGCATAGCATTGAATAGAAGTTGAAAAAGAGGAGATTGTACTGAGGAAGAATAAACTATCTGACATATTTTTCACACTATCCAAAATGCAAAAGTAATCTTAAAAACTGAAATATTTAGTTGGGGGAAATGAGTTAGAATACAAAATATGGATGGATATTATCTCTTTTTAGGTTTATTTATTGAAAGTCAACTGATTAAAGAAAGTTTTAAAGTTTTTTAAAAAACCCTTTCCTTCCTTATTTCTGGATCCTATCACTTTTTCCCCTTTGGCTTTAACATTCCTGCTACTGTTATAAACAAGAGGTTCATCCAATTATAAGTAAAGTTTTGGCAATTCTATTAATGAGCTATTTTATTTCAGATAAAGTCCTCTGTTATATATCTTAGCTTCCATTAAACTGGTTTGGTCTGGATAGCTCACAAGTAATATATATTTGCTTCTCAGTGTGTGGTATAGTGTCCAGAATCTCCAGGACAGTTGTCATGACAACTGTCAACATGATTTTTTGCCAGAATTTGAAATATATAGCAGTAGCACTTAGACTTATACATCAATATCATAGAATCATAGAACAACAGAGTTGGAAGGGACCTTGGGGGTCATCTAGTCCAACCCTCTGCTCAAGAAGGAGAGTCTATTCCAAATATTAGCCTCTAGGATTGAACTCACAGCCTCCTGATTGTGAAGCAAGAGCTCCATTTCTAAGCAGTTTACAGAGTCAGTATATTGCTCCCAATAATCTGGATCCTCATTTTACTGACCTTGGAAGGATGCAGGGCTGAGTCAACCTTGAGCCAGTAAGAATCAAACTGCTGGCAGTAGGCAGAGCTGGCCTGCAACACCACATTCTATTCACTGTATCACCATGGCTTTTCATGTGAATGTGATCATAGATTAACCATAATGATTCCAAAATGGCAACAACATATACTGAGGTAGGAGACTTGGAATTGTGTCATTTTGACACATATTTTATTGTGACACAAATTTTGTCATTTGGTCTCTTGACCCCTGTGAATGTTATGGACTGATGAATTACATTTTGGCCCTCAGAAGACACAGAATTAGCTCTTTGTCAGCTACATTCACTTAGCACAAGTGATTCAAGCAGATATACAGAAAGAGGAAGGAAAGCCATATCTCAAAGAGGAAGGAGAGCCATATCCCCAGCACTGAAAATGATTCAAAGAATGATTACCTTAAAGGAATTTACAAATCTGCTTTTAATCTAAGAAGTAGCTTGACTCTAAGTGCGAGAGGGTCCACTGCTTGGGAATCCCACTGAAAGCAAAGCCACTTACATCAGTCATGACTAATTGTTTCATTGGTTTCCTGGGCCTTAAATACTCTTCCTTCTGCCTAGAAAATAATGGAATGGCTTTAATGTTTATAATGTAATTTTTCATTGTATTTAAAAAAAGTCAAAATTGGACTGAGGATTGTAAAATACACCTGGCGATTTCACATATAATGTCTCTGCCTTAAACCTTTTAAAGCAGCTAAGTCACCTTGAACAAGTTACCAAACCTCAGACCTCCTTTGACAATTCCATGTGATCACATCAGTATTCTTAAGTGTTCTCTGAATATAAATGAATAAGGTTGATTTAGGCTATATCATGGAGACAGACACACGATAAGAGTGGCTTTCTTCTCTGCTTGTTGTCCCAGCTTTTTATTCACTGCCAGGCAGGATATGTAATGCTTTTGGAAAATGGCAGTCTTGATGAGATCTCTGATTGTAAAGGACTTTCAAACTGGGAACTATATAATGTTCAGTGCTGAGTAGATAACTTTCCATTCTTTTCATTTTTAAAGTCCACTGTGATTTTTTAAAACACACACACACACACACACCAGTGGTGTTCAAAATGATACTCATCCCAATGGCTATCAATTTTCTTTAAAAAAAAAGTATTGAGGGAAGACACTAAAAACTTAGTGATTTATTGTGATTTTTAAACTATTTTTTTATTTTGCAAAATATTGTTTTCCACTTTCCATAGCAGCGTCTTTTACAATTAGAAGTCCTTGTCATCACAGCATTGTTATCTCTGTTCATATTCTTTTACTCTTTAATTTATTTCATAGAATAAGAAAAAATAAATAAACCTGGAAATAAAGTCTTGTGGGACAACAGATGGTGATATATGTTAGAATGAAAGCCATGGGTTCAGCATCTGCCTCTAATAACCAGGAGTGATTGTTTGACAAATATCAAAAATGCTAGATAGATACATAGATTATCAACAGAAAATATACTTATAGGTGCTTATTTAGGTGCTTAAAATACAGGTGTTTATTTAGAATAATAAACTCAAAATTAAACATCATCCCCTACTTAGTATTCTCCCAAAATTTTATATATAACAATCATTATTTGCAGTTAGCATAATGGTTGAGGGGATGATGCTGGAAGTAGCCTAACACATTGCAGACAAACTAACTACTAACAAACTAACTACCATAGCAGACTTGGCTAATATCTTAAAGGACAAAAATCAGAATTTAAAATTACTTCAGTTTCTTGGTCTAGTGGTTAAGCCACCAAGCTACAAACTGGGATACTGTGAGTTCTACTCCTCCCTTGGACATGAAGACCACCTTTGGGCTAGTCTCAATATCTTAGCCCAACCCAGTTCACATAGTTTTTGTTCTGGGAAAAAATAGAAGATAGGAGTATTAGAAATGTTTTCTATTTCAGTTATTTATAAAAAAAATAATAAAAGCAGGATATAAATAAAATACAGTAAAATAAAATTTGAATAATCTGAAGGGATGGTGCTGCCGAATTACAACCATAAAATCTTGTATCAGAATAGGAAAAACAAAATACATAGATCAGTGTTTTTCAGCCTCAAAGTTTAAGATGTGTGGACTTCAACTCCCAGAATTCCATTCCTCTTTATGTTGACATAGATAGCAGATTGGGAAGACAGTTTGGCATAAGTGAGGATGCAAATTAGTCAGGAATCTCAATGGTCTGTCAATTGAAAGTGAGCAAATAGTGTCATGCAAGAGCTAAATAGGTAAATATAATCTGAGGCTGGATTACCAGAAGAGTTGTATACAGATGAAGTAATAATTCCACTGTACTCTGGTCTGGTAAGGCAGTACATGGAGCACTATGTCCACTTCTGATAAGTGACACTGCTAAACTGGAATAGGTTTAATGGAGAGCTACCATAAGGATGAGGGATCTGCAAACCAAGCTCTATGAGAAACTCTTAAAGAACCTAGGCATGTTTCATTTGAAAAAGCTAAGACTAAGGGGAGCTCAATCAACAACTGAAAAACATCCAAAAGGCTATCATGTAAAGAAGGATGGGCCTGTTCTCTGCTGAAACTAAGATTGCAAGAATCTCTGTGTCAGCTAGAAAGCTGCACAAATAATAGTTTACTGTATCTCTTTGCTGCCATTTGGTGAGTGCTCAGAAGCTTGAAGCCAGATACAGAAACTCTCATGTTCTGTGATCTGGGCTCACAGTTAGAGAAGATTGTTATGAAATTAAGAACATGGTGATTCTGTCTCAGTTTCCTAGTGCCAAATGAGACAAGGTTGCAAAGAGAAGGTTGAATCAATTCCAAGCGGCTCCATCTATGCTAGCAGCTCTTTGTTTTCTTTAGCCTACTACCCTATCTAGACAAGCTTTCAGTTCAAATCTTTTGACTTTCCTTCCTTTTAGGGATTCTGGTTAGTAATACTATGCCAAAATATCTCTGCAGTTTCTAAAAGTTTTCTTCTCCCATGAAAGAGATCTTTGCTTTTCCCACATATTTTCAGCGTGCTTAAGGATTTTGTTCTGTGTATTTCAACTGACTTTACTGATTGAGGCAGCAGAACAAGGCATTTGTCGCATTTCTCATCACCCCAACAGCCCAGCTCCTCCATCACCTTCAGCAAAATAGGGAAAGATGGCCTAAGGCAGGGCTGTCAAACTCCTGGCCAGTAGCCAGATGTATCAAATGCTGGCCATACCCATGTCTGCTTTAGTGAAGGGGGAATTGTGATGCCACTGTATGACATGAGTTTGACACCCCTTGCCTAAGGGTTAAATACTCATCTGATCTTCATTTTTTAAAAAATATTTTCAAAGTCTGATGATACTTTTCTACAGACTCAAAAACACCTTTTTCTCTTCTGATAGCAATATAAAATCATAGCAGCTGCAAAATTGTATTTGTTTCACTTCCTACCTAGACCATTGAAATTGACCAAATCTCTTCTGGCACTTTCACACATTCATATATAATAGGAAGATGTATGTAATGCTCAAGTGGAGCATTACACCTACTGAATATGCACCCAGTGACCTTTCATCCCAAATTTTACAAGTGTGCTACTCCATGCATATGCATGCTCTCACAAGAAATGCTCAAGCTGCCTTTTAAATTTCTGGCATTTCAGTGATGATGTCACTTCCACCCACATCACACCTGTTCAAGTGTAAATATTTTCATGCTGTTAGAAATATCAACTGCAGCATTTCATTAATGTAGGAGAGTCAGCACCACTGCAACAGATCACTATTAGCATTCCCTAATGATACAAATAGTGTTTGGAATTTAAAATGAATGAAGTTGATATTGTTTATTTTTCTTTTTTAATTGTTTGCATTCTCTTTTTACCATCACCATTCTTGGGGCTCACAATGAAATTATAAAAACAATAGAGACTTTTATAAAATTTATTAGTAATTTTTATGGTGAATTTAAAAGATTTTAAAAGAACCCACTGTCAGTCTAGTAGAAAATAGAGCATTAATCTCCAAAGAAGTGGCAACAAAAATCATATTTAACCATTTTTCAAAAGGTGACTAAAATGAGGCTTTAGTCTTATGATGGTCAAAGGGAGCATATGCCCAGAGGGTCAGAGGATGAACAGAGAAGCTTTTGGCCCTTCCAAAATGAGGTAAGCTGCTCTGTCACTTAGTAATTAAGTATTTAAGATTTGAAGTTTATGACCATTAAAATCAAAACATTATATGAGTGTGTTTCAGACCATTTTAATGAGGAATCCTAGGTGCTTTCTGAGCTTGGTTGTTTTCTTGTAGATGTATCATTACCCAAACTGGTTAACTTCATTTGTGCTCATGATGATCACTAACATTGATGATGATCACAAACACTCATGGTGTCATCTTATTTAGATAATGAAAGGTCTGCAAGAAAACAACCAAGCTCAGAGAGTACCAAGGATCCTTCATTTCAACTCTGAGTAACAGATATTCTCCTTTCTTCAGACTGTTATAATGCAGTGGGGAGGGGAATGTATTTCGGTATGTGTGCTTTTAAGTCATTGATGACTCCTGGCAATTGCCTAGAAAAGTTCTTGTAGTTTTCTTGGCACATTTTTTGGAAGTGGCTTGTCACAACATTCTTCGGATGAGAGAGAGAGTGACTGGCCCCAAATTACAAAACTGGCTTCATTCCTAAAGGAAGGATTAAAACTCACAGTTTTCCCATTTCAAATTCAGGGTCTTAAACTACTGCACCAAATAGGTTTTTAGAATGTTTTAGGAACTTTTGAAATATTTCTTTTTTTCTTGTTTATTTTGTGAAATAAGGAGGGGGGAGAAGGAAGGGGGCAGGAGAACAGAGGCAGTGGGAAGTAGGGAAGGGAAGGAGTATGAACCATTGGTAGTTGTGTTTATATATTCAAATATATTTAGGAAAAGCTAAGACAGATAGTTTAGTGTAGTGGTTAAGACATCAGGAGACTGACTTCTATACCTACTTTCGGCATAAATCCATTTGGGTGTCTTTGGGCCAATCTATCTCTCTCAGCCCTAGGAAGGAGGAAGCAAATAACAAACCACTTCTAAAATATTGCCAAGAAAAATGCAGACTGTCCAGGGGGTCGCCAGGAATCAGCACTGACTCAAAGGTACAAAAATAATGAAAGTAGCAATTTTTATGACGTCCTGAAAATTTAAAAAACATAGCAAAACAAATGGAACATAATTGACTTTAACTGCTGTAATATTAAGTTGCCTTTTTTTACTTTAACAAATACACATTTATTTTATCTGAACTGTGTTAATGAAGTGTGCTTTAATAGATGTATATTTCCCAATAGTGTGTCAATTAAACTTATTAATATGTTAGGGGATAAATATTCATCTTTGTGTCAACTTCCACTTTACTGCATCTCAATCTAGATGTACAAATCAAGGTGGATTTTATAGTAAATAAAGATCTATGTTCAACATTTTACCAAGAGTTTTCAAAATATTTAGCACTTGAGTGCGAAGAGAGTTGAGAATTCCAATTGTCAGCACTTAGCACCTTCATATTCATTAATCTCAGGAAACTCGGTCCCAAGAAATGCATGCTAAGCAAAAGAGATAATCAACCACAGGGGTGGTATTCAAATTTTTTAACAACCGGTTCTTTGGGCATGGCTTAGGTGGTGGGTGTGGCTTGGTGGTCATGTGACTGGGTGGACATGGCTTGGTGGTCATGTTATTGGCTGGGCATGGCCAACTCAATATCACTCACATCGAGGCACACATCTCCTCACTTAGCCTCTCATGACTGTGGGGATGCTGCAAGAGTCGTAAGTGTGAAAAATGGTCATAAGTCACTTTTNATGAATAATGGAGGGGCAGTTTGTGTAAGCAACACCAGAATGTTTCCTTCCTGCCTTCCTTACAGGATTAAGTCAGTAATTTCTTCTAACAACCGATTCTCTGAACTGCTTAGAATGTTAACAACCAGTTCTACCGAATAGGTGCGAACTGGTAGAATCCCACCCCTAATCAACCAGCCCAAAAGAGAAAAAGACTCCAGCACCTCTCCACCAGTAATTAGCACTCTGATCAGCATAGATCAGGGCTGTTAAACTCATGACCTGCAGGTCAGATGCATCACATGCTGGTCACACCTTCACCCGGTTTAGTGAAGGGAGGTTGAAACGTCCCATTACATCATATGACACCCCTGGCATAGATTAACTCCAAGATCAACTTCAGACCAACAATCAAGTAATCAATGACCCAATCAAGAAATTGCCAAAAAGCCATTAGGAAACAGCTCAAATAATCCCTAAGACCACCCCCACCCACATAGATAGCCAAGAACCAGAATATAAACTGACAACAAAAATAATACTCCTTACTAGCACTGATGATGTTACTTAATTAGGGTAATGAAATGTCTGCAAGAAATCTAGCAAGCTCAGAGAGCACCAAGTACCCCTTATTTCAACCCTGAGCCACAAATATTCTCCTTTATTGATCATACCTAGCTGTTGGATTGAAATGAGTCAGTTTACAAAATAATCTCCATTATATTATTTTCTTTTTTTCCCCAATATTTAACTAAAGGTAATTATTGGTGTCTTCCATAACAAATTGTAGAGTCAAATTTCCTCCACAAGTTGTCTTGTACCATGCTGAATGGATATTTTCAAATTCCTCAGGTCAAAATACTTTGCAGTTTGTTATATCATATAAAAAATAGCAAAATCTGTCAAATACGGATGTGACATTCTACTAATTATATCACCAGATGTTCTTGTTAAAAGTCATGGCTCCTTTAAATGATTATAAATTTGATGCAACATTTTGAGACTTGATCAGGGCAGTCAAATTGATGGCTTGTTGATTGAACTTAGTGTTATTTTTTGGGGGGGAGAAAGAGACCAGAAATATGAAAAAAATTAAGACGCTTAAAAACATTTATCAACAGAACGTAAGGAATCAGTTCAAAAGACATTGTATATTAATAACTCATGATTACATTTCTTTGAAAGGACTTTTGTGGATGAGTGCAACTGGATGGAATGATCAATGGCAAAAGATACTTTAGCAGGATTTTTGCTATCCTGAGAATTAATTGATTGCTGAAGCAATTCTAAGCAGCTTGCTCATTTTTTAATTATATATATATATATATATATATATATATATATATAATATATACTATTTATATATATATATATATAATATATTGTATTATCAGCTTTCTATTATGAGTAATGTTGGTATGTGTGGATATATATATATGTTCGCAGTTAGAGTCTAGCACAGAAGGCCTGATGATGCAGGCAGATGTATGATATGATTGCTTGCTGATATGGACGTTCTGCTATCAAAACTTGAAACAAGAAACTAACAATGACGTGGGATAATACCGAAGAGGTAGCTTATAACACGACAACAAAATGTAAGGCTACAACCGACTGCAGAGCTTTAAAAAAACATGATATATATTAAGTGATATATATATAAGTTATATTATGATATTACTTATTTATATTTACCCTATATATAATATATAAATACCTATATGTTGTTTTTTTAAGTTTCGCGGGTACTTTACATGTGTGCTGTCAGCTTCCTTCGAGTATTATCCCATGTCCTTGAGTGGTGGGAGCTTTTAAAGTTGCAGCAACGTTTCAGCAGATCTTCGCCAGTCTGAACCAATCCCCATTCAGGCCGCACGTGTGTGGCGGACAGGTATTCGCACGTTTAAAGTACTGTTGGGTGCGGTCAGGGTCCTTCAGCAGAAAAAAGCTCGCGTGTTTGTGTGATTGTTGTTTTATAAATTTGAGGCTAGCAATTATTTCGTGGCAGGATTTTTTTTGGCTTACTTTATTTCCCTCTTATCTCGTTATGTTATAAGGAGTTGGGAGTTTCACAACCTTTGGTCTGTGTGGTTTTTTATTTGGATCTAATTATTGTTGTGTTTATGGTTGGAATATTTTGTTCTCGAGTTGGTGTTTCTGGTTTCTTCTGTCTGTCTGTATGCTTGCTTTCTGTTGGCTTTTGTAATTTATATTATGAATTGGCTTGGCACTTGACTTGTATTTTGCTCTGCTGTTTGCTTTTTCTTATTTGGCATGTGCCTCTTGTTTGGTCCAAAGCTGGGTGTAATTCCTTTTCTTCAGTCTTGTTTGTCTAGATGGTCATGCCTTGCCTTTTTGATTAGAGAATTTGATTACTGTCTGACGTCTGTGTGCTTTGGTTTTTTAATTGTCGTAAGGGTGTGTATGGATTCTTTAGTAGCCCTAGTGGGATGTGTGTTTCTCAATTGCTTTGTTATTTACTCCTTTTCCTATGTAGGCATTGTTTTTATTTTGTGTGTTCATGACTGACGTTTCCTTTGGCGCAGCGTCATGGTACTTTATTCTTTTCCCCTCTAGCTTTTAGTTGACGTCTGTGCACAATGATATGCTCGGCTGGGCATGATGCAGCAGGAATCGTAAATATTGTAACTGGTTCATTACTATGTCACGTTAAAGTCATTTCATTCCCTTATGTTTTGCCACAACTGTTGTATCATGTGCACTATGTATCGTTCAGCGCATTGCAACATTGGTACATTTCACCTGTGTAATATTGACTTACTGTCTCCTCATGACGACTTTGCAGGGCAGTACAGGGACAAGTATTAACATCTGTAGAAATAGCTACTCACATTGTAGTTAGTTTGCTAGCAGTGCAGCTTTGTTAAAGCAGGAAGTTTCCTGATCGAATTATAAAATCTTGCGATCCCTGTCTGACCTGGTATCCTTGCCGTTATCTGAGGCTAATTGTAAATCTGTGTATTCTTCTGACTGGGCTTGACCTAGCTCTGAATAAACCATGCACCTTTTGAATGAGCATAATAAAGGCGTGTACCGCAGACATTCTGTGCACAACTCATGCCCGAGCAACTTCGTCTCCTGTCGTTTCTTTTCTCCTTTCGCTCCCTATCATGAGGTGCCCATCCCGTCTAATGCGGGGATATCAGATACCCAGCATTGGTGTCCCGTCAGATCGTGATTCCTGAAGGGGGGATACGTTGCGACGCGCTCATATCTTTGCCCGCTCGATGGAGCTGTGGCATCGTCAGGCCCTGACAGTGAATTGCACATCATCGGATCTGAAACACGGGTCTCGACTTCAATAAGTATGGGTGGAAACTTTCGTCACAACAGCAGATGCATCTGAAGTGGAATTGAGGGAGGTGTAGGTCCGCTTTCTTTCTTCTAATTATTCTGCTAATGTTAAAGGCTCACTGCCTTGTAAAAATGAAACCATTGCTACGTTATTGACTTATGTGTGGCAAATTTGTCTCCAATTATCCCAGAGAAAGGGTCCTTAATCGTCCGTTTGATGGATTTCTGCCAAAGAGACAAATTAGAGACAATAGTGAGGAGTAATCTGGATACCTTGGAATATTATGAGGCTCATGCTCTGAGAAGCAGATGGTTTGATATTTCTTAGATGGCTTCGAAGCTTTTGGACAGTGGAACTGGAGATTTATGTTATTATATTGGACGAATGGGTTTTGCCAAGAAAATTTATTCAATGCATAGAAGCCGATATATGTTTGACAGGACAGCAAAAGGGTAATCTGAGGAGGGAGAATTTACAGATGCTGATTAATATAGTAGAAAGGCACAGAGAGCAAGGGTGATCCTCTATTCCTTGTGTCTTCGTATTGGACTCTGGAAGTGTTAAGATGAGAAATATTAGGATGATGAAAGTATATAAAGGAATGAAAATTAATAAAGTAAGAATTTAAAACACAAGCTTTTGCTGACTGACTTAGCTTTTATTCCCTGGAGAAGAACCGTTAGAAACCGCTCCTGCATAAGTTATTGAGTAAAGATAAGACATATGTGTGAGATGGCTGGCTTGAAGATAAATAAGATATAATCAAAGA
>BHFT01037165.1:0-26833 GCA_004320025.1 Laticauda laticaudata
GGGGGTTAGAGATAAAGAGGGAGAGAGAGAGAGAGAGAGACGATATCCTGCAATCCAAAATAAATAAACAAATAAATGATCGATCAATAGGAAAAACGGGGTGGGGGATTTTCCCAGGGTCTCTGCAGAAGAACCAGAAGTAGCAGAGACCCTTTCCTCCTCCTCTCACTACCTCATGTTGTTCGCAATGCAAGTGACGCAAGCCTTGTGTTCCCACGCAGCCTGGATTAAATTGCTTTGAGGTTGGCATTTCTCTGCGGACCACCAACATTTTCTCACGGGCCATCAGTGGTCCCCAGCCCACTGGTTGGCGACCACTGGACACGAGGATCTACAAGGTCCCTTCCAGCCCTATTCTATTCTAGTCCTCAATTTTTATGGTATCTCGACTTGCAATAGTTTATTCAGTGATGGTTCAGATACAGAACAGCACTGGAAAAAAGTCACTTAGGACTGCTTTTCACACTTATGACCGTCGCTGCATCCCCTCAGTCACAGGGCCAAAGTTCAGACACTTGGCAAGCAACTCACATTTATGATGGGGGCAGTGTCCCCGGGGTCACAGGCTTCCCTTTTGCGACCTTCTGACAAGCTGGGGGGGGGGGGGNGGGGGGGGGGGGGTAGCCGGATTCCTGTAACAACTTTGCGTATAGAGTCTCCTGCTTGAGCAGGGGGTTGAACTAGAAGACCTCTGAGGTCCCTTCCAGCTCTATTGTGAATTTGAAAGTCAGGATTAAAGAGCTCTGTGCCTGTCACAAGAGACTAATCCCCGGTGGATTGTGCCAAGCAACTTCTACCAAGCACAAAAATGCTGATATATGGGTGATATTTCTTCCCTGGCCTGCTGGGGCCTATTTGGAAGACTTTTTAAAACTTGGATGCGAATGCTAAATCTTCCACTCTCCTCCAGAATGAGACCTAAACAGATGCTGCATCCGGCAGAGATGTGTTCTGACTCAAACCTTGTTCCAAGGAAACAAACACGAAATGGAGGTAACAGCAGAACCGTTTCATGTTTCTTTACCAATCCTGTTCCTTCACGAGTAAAAGGCTGCTGCAAACCAATTAGCTCTGATAAGTACGAGCCTTGCCATGGTTTTGTAAGGCTGACAAGAACACCAGATAAAGTTACTAAGAAATATTTCAAACACACAGAGTCTCCAAACACAAACTAAGAGAGTCGTTTGTAGGTGGTCCGAACTCACGTTTTCGAAGAAACGAAGGACGTTTCTTGAGGCCAAAGAGTCGACCGAAAATTCTTCTCAGGGAGGGGCCGTTACCTTGCAGCCTTATTCCCGAGTCGCCCGTGCTGCTGCAGCTGCTCTTTCCTTTGAGCAGCCCTGCATGCACATGCACTGGGCACAGGCTCCTCAGAGACCTCTTCATCACTGCTGCCAGCCTCCACAATCTCCACTCCCTGATGGTCCTGGCCCCATCCCTGCATCACACACAGGCCCCCCATCTGAGTCCTCGCTCTCTGAGATCTCAGCCATCTGCATCTGCTGCCGGCGAAACACAACAGGATGTGAGATTTGACTCTGATTTAAATGTTGCTGGTGTGACAGATGAGAGATCCTCCTGGCTTGTTAATCACACCAAAACTGTCACCTCCATCGTGCAGGAAAGCAGGGTCCAGATTCTGGAGGGGAAATCCCTCAAAAGCCACCTTTGTCTTGAAAGTTCTGCAGATGTTCACAGAAAGAAAAAAGGAGCTGCTTTGGCTTGAATTTCTTTCCATCTTGTTGGCTCACCCTTCATTTCTTAACCTTCTTGGAATCTGAAGGCTGGTTCCTTGTACAGTTAAAGCCAACAGAATGACAAGAGTTGGAAGGGACCTTGGAAGTCTTCTCGTCTAACCCCCTGCTCAAGCAGGAGAGCCCGCAGACAAGGTTTCCTAACTCTGAAGTTTCTCAGGACTCAGAAAATCCTACATCCAGGCCACCAAAGCAGGTTCCTGCATTTTAATGTATTTATTATGCAAATGCATAGGGCTGCTCTTCTCGTAATGCCTTCCATACTACCACCTCTTACAATACTAGACAACACAGTATCAACAGTCGAGACTTTCAAATTTCTAGGTTCTATCATGTCACATGACACCTAACATCAAAAACATCATCAAAAAAGCACAACAATGTTCTTTCTGCGCCAACTCAGGAAGGTCAAACTGCCCAGGAAGCTGCTGATCCAGTTCTACAGAGGAATGATTGAATCTGTTATCTGCACCTCTAGAACTGTTTGGTTTGGTTCTGCAACTCAGCAGGACAGACAAAGACTTCAGAGTAATTAGGACTGCAGAAAAAAAAAATACCACCCACCTGCCTTCAAGCAAGGCCCTGTATATTGCACGAGTCAAAAAGAGGGCTGTGAAAATATCTAGAGACCCTTCACATCCTGGACATAAACTGTTTCAACTCCTTCCCTCAAAATGACTCTATAGAGCATTGCACACCAGAACAACTAGACACCAGGACAGTTTTTCCCCGAACACCAAGTGAGACGATTTGTTTATTAAGGGAGTTGTGACAGGTTGATAAAGGTTTCAGACGTGATGATAATGATAATTACTTCTTATCACCCAACCCTTCCCACTTGTGACTATATGACTGTAACTTTGTCACTTGTATCCTCACGATCTATATTGACTGTCTCCTTGTAGGAATCGATGGCTTATTGCACCCTATGACTATTATTAAGTATTGTACCTGATGATTCTTGACTCTTGACAAATGTATCTTTTCTTTTATGTGCATTGAGAGTTTATGCACCAAAGACAAATTCCTTGTGTGTCCAATCACACTTGGCCAATAAAGAATTCTATTCTATTTGATTCTATTCTATTCTATTCTATTTCTTTTCCATTTTCTATTCTGTTCTAATTCTATTCTATTTCTATTTCATTCTACTCTAGCCCATTCCATTCTCATTCCATTCCTGTTCATTCTATTCTATTCTATTCTATTCTATTCTATTCTATTCTTCTCTTCTTCTATCCTATTCTAATGGCGACCAAGTCACGCATGCCAGAAGTGGCACGCAGAGCCATTTCCCCTGGCACACGAGAGCTCGCCTGGAAATGCCCCACTGTGCATGTGCATGCGCCGTTGCCCAACAGCTGATTGTTGGGTATCTGGTGCGCATGTGCGGGGAGGAGGGGCAAGGGACACGTACACATGTGCAGAGATGCGCAGCACGCGCAGGTTGATCACGTGCACATGTGCAGATGCATGGCGCATGCAGGGGAATTGCGCATGCAGGCACAGACTCGCGGTATGTGTCAAGGGGATCTCGTGTGCAGGCGCAGATGCGCAGCATGCTGCAGGAGGATCACGCGCCCGTGAGCGGGGGATGTGGGGGTGCCAGTACGCATTGTACAAGCGCACGTGGAGTTATTGGCATAGGAGCCGAAAAAGGTTTGTCACTACTGCTACAGGGGAAAAATGTCATTTAAAAACCATAAAGACACCAAATTAAGAAGCCCTTAATCAAGCAGACCGAAGACATCTTCGTTCTGGTAGGTCAACTGTCCCACTCTGCAGCCACAGATGTTATTTATTTCATTATTTCTTAAAATTTTGGTGGACTCTACCTCAAATCATTACCTGCCCTTTAATTGTCATAACAAATGACATTAGCGTTACAAAAATGTACAACTGTTCCAATGTTCCATTGATGGTTTGACTTCTCCCTCACCTGAACGGGATTCTTCAACAGGTTGAACACTCTCAGCAGAGGTAGAGATTCAATGTATTCCAGCTCACTTAGTTCAGACACCTGGTGAGGACAAGAAGAAAGGTATGGATTAAAGGAAAGAGGGAGGAGGAGGAGAATGCTCCAAAATCATGGATGGATGGATGGAGCGGCTCCATCAGGGAAAAGGTGACACACAAGAGTTTCCTCATCTCAGTTGCCCAGTGAGGAAAAAGAAAAAAAGATAACCAAGAAACTCAGGTTTTTTAGCCCTTGTGGTTTTAGAGAGACATAAACAGATGATAGAGAGAAACAGACATAATAGATAAACAGACTAGATAGATAGATAGATAGATAGATAGATAGATAGATAGATAGATAAGATAGGGTAGATATAGATATAGAATGGATGGATTGTTATATACTAAATGGACAATGATAGAATGAATCAGTGGATGGATGATATGCTGGATGCATGCATGGATAAACAAAGATATGATGGATAGACAGATGATGGCTCATATGCGCAATAAATGATGCAAAATAAGAGTTACTCATATGGGTTTGTCCAATTTAAAGAGGACATTTTCTCAAGCACATTTTCAAAGCAACTTCTTGTCCCTTCTTTTCCTCCCTCCCCCGCCAAGTATATCCAAAAGAGAAGGATTCTGGGAAAATCTCCATTCTGTGGTTCTCCTGCCCTTTGTCCAGAGGAAGAATTTCCCCCCAAGCAGTTGGCTGCTGAGTCTCCTCTGCTGTATATAATTTACCTGGTTATCTTCCAGGTTGATGTCCTGCAGGAGGTTGTGGTCTTCCAGACCCTCCAAGCTGCTGATCTGGTTGCCGGACAAATCCAACACTTGTAGCACCTTGAGTTTTTCCAAGCCAAGTGCTGTTTTGATCTGGTTCGATTTCTGCCAAAATAATAAAGGTAAAGGTTCCTGTGATGACCCAAAGCGACGTGGCACAAAGGCAACACAGTCTGATAATCAGCAGGAGTCCCTTTATTATCTCCAACTTTGCTCCCTATGTCCTGGTTACCTTCTGAGCTGGAGAAAAACTCTCCCAGGAACAGCCTTTGGCTGCAGAGAATCAAGTCGAAAACGTGGTCAACAAAAACGTTATCTGTATTATCCCCAATCTGGAAAAGTCTTATTGTAATTGCTCCCTGTATTAACATTGTCGTCCTAGGTGGCGCAGTGGTTAGAATGTAGTATTGCAGGCTAATTCTGCCAACTGCCGATTGCCAGCAGTTCAATCCTAACCGGCTCAGGGGGGACTCATCCTTCCGAGGTGGGTAAAATGAGGACCCAGATTGCTGGGGGGCAGCCCAAGATGCTGACTCTGTACACTGCTTAGAGAGGGCTGCAAAGCACTGTGAAGCGGTGTATAAGTGTAAGTGCTATTGCTATCTATCACCTATCTGTGGTGGCACAGTGGTGTGACTGCATTACTGCAAGCTAACTCTGCCGACTGTCTGCAGTTCAATCCTAAGAGGCTCAAGGTTGACTCGGCCTTCCAAGTTTGGTAAAATGAGGATCCTGATTGTTGGGGGCAAGAGGCTGACTCTGCAAACTGCTTTGAGAGGACTGGAAAGCACTATAAAGTGGTATATAAATCTCAGTGATATTGGGAAGGAAGGAAGGAAAGGAAGGAAGGAAGGAAGGAAGGAAGGAAGGAAGGAAGGAAGGAAGGAAGGAAGGAAGGAAGGAAGGAAGGAAGGACCATGGTGGGGCAGTAGTGAGACTGCAGTATTGCATTTTAATTGTCCATTCCCACAGCCAGGAGTTCAGTCCTGACCAGCTCAAGGTTGACTCATCCTTCTATCCTTCTGAAGTCGGTCAAATGAGGACCCGGATGGTTGAGGGACGATAGGCTGACCCTGTAAACAATGCTGGCTCAGGAATTCTGGGAGCTGAAGTCCACAAATCATCAAAGGGCCCTCGTTCTCTGACCTCTGATGTAGGGCTTCAAACCCCACCCTCATCCTTTCACGACAAGCCAACATATGACTGTCAGGAAATTGTACAAGGTGCAATGACAATAAAGTAAACTAAACTAAAGAAGTTCAACTCGGGCAACCGATGAAAACTCACCAGGCAGAGGGTTTTGATGGGCAAATTTTTCAAGCCAGTAATTGCTTTGATCTGGTTGTTTGCCAAGCTCAGGTCAGTCAGGTTGTGGCAATTCTCCAGGCCCTGAATCTCCGCAATGCTGTTATCTGCACGTTGGCATGAGAATTAAGAAATTAAATGGAAATGTAGAAGGAGAGGAGGCCAAAGCTCACAAGATGAAGGCCTGGGGAGAAAAGCTCCATGCACTGAAGAGAACCTGGGGGAGGTGTTGACTTCAGCAAGCAACGTGCAACTGGCACCATCACCAAACATCTTCTTGGTGAAAGCCTGAGGAGATTCAACTGGTCATTTGCATCCTTTTTGGAGAGTCGTTGAGGCCACTTGGAGTTTTTTTTTCTGTGTCCTCAGGGCTACCTGAGTGGTGCAAATGGGTGTGGAGCCTTCTTGGATTCCACGGGGCAGAAAACATCCTGCAGAAAGCACAGCTCCACAAGACAGTCCTTCCAGCAGTTCCAAGTGGCCTCAACGACCCTCTAAAAGGAATGCAAATGACCAGCTGTCTGCAAGGAGTATCAATCCTCCCATTCTCCACCATCCGGTCAGAACTGAGGAAGCTTTTTGGAGGAGAAGGAAAACATCTTCAAAAGAAAAAACAAGAAAGTCCAGTTGCCTCCTGAAAAAAAAAAAGCACTTTTGGGACTTCTTGGTGGTTTTCCTTCCTTAAAAATGCTCCAAAAATCAAAGATCTCTGGAAAAGCAAATTGTGTTTTCGAGAGAAAATTCTTGGAAGTCCTCTGCTCTTCTAGACAGATGGGGCTCAGTGGAAATCTAGAGATCTGCTCTGGCTACTTCCTTGTTTGTCCCAAAGTCCAGGCAACTGGACTTCCTGGGTTTGTTTTTTCCCCTTGAAAACGTTTCGCTCCTCATCCAGGAGGCTTCTTCAGTTCTAGTGTCAGTTCTAGAACGTTTTCAGTGCTAACATGACGTTAGAATTGAGGAAGCTTCTTGGATAAGAAGCGAAACGTTTTCAAGGGGAAAACAAACAAACAAACAAACAAGTCCAGTTGCTTTTTTGGAAAAACCTCCCTGGGACAACCATGACCTGGATGATTGAGAAGCTCCATTCTTCCTTGTTTGTTCTATCAACTGAAAGAGCCCATTAGTCACAGCTGAAATGAGATTGGTTCCTAGAGAGAAGATCAGATAAGAGTTTTGTCTCCCAGGCAATGCATCAGCTTGCTCTGAGCAGTTGTGGGAGCTTCATCCCTGGAAGCTTTCAGGAAGAAATTGGACTGTCACATGTCAAGAATGGTGTAGGGTCTCCTGCTTGGGCGGGGGGTTGGACTAGATGACCTACAAGGTCCCTTCCAAGTCTATTCTGTAAATTTAATCTTCTGGCATTTCCAGGCAGGGCTGGGAAAGATTCTTTTCTGAAATTTAGAAAAAACAACAATTGGGAAGCTATAGTAATACCGGGCTGGAGAGACCAAAGTTCCAGCTTACTACAGGTAGTCCTCGGCTTACAACCAAATTTATGTTGTTAAGTGAGACATTTGTTAAGGATGTTCTACCCCATTCTTGTCCCGGTTGTTAAGCAAATCATTGCCATCATAACTTAACAATTGCAATGACCCACTTAGCTTCCCACTTAGGGGAATTAAGAATAAAGTCAGCCTAGCAGGAGGTTAAGCAAATGTTGATGGTATCTAAGCAACATTTATACACCGTATAAATGTTAGTCTTGAGCCATTGGGGCAAATGGCTCAGGATTCCCAGGGGGAGAAGCTGCACAGGAAGAATATTTTTAATATTCCACATCTCGAAATCAGAAACATGGTTAAAGTTTCCAGTCTCTATTGACTGACTTCACCGTGCATAGCACCTCACTCAAGGGAGGTACTAATACCACTCTGTAAAGCCTTAGAAATACCACACCTAGAGTCCTGCATCCAGTTTTGGTTGCAGGGAACTGGGCATGGCTAGTCTAGTGAAGAGAAGGACGAGGGGAGACAGGATAGCAGACTTCCAATATTTGAGGGGCTGCCACAGAGAGGAGAAAGGGGGTCAAGCTATTTTCCAAAGTACCCGAAGGCCAGATAAGAAATAATGGATGGAAACTGAACCAGGAGAGATTCGACCTAGAAATAAGGAGGGATTCTCTGACAGTGAGAAGAGTCAACCCATGGAAGAGAAGTTGCCTTCGGAAGTTGTGGGAGCTTCATCACTGGAGGCTGGGTGAAACCAGGCTCAATAGCAGTAACTGCAAGAGGGATCTTGGAGTCTTAGTTGACAACCAGCTAAAAATGAGTCAGCCGTGTGCAGCGGCAGCCAAAAAAGCCAATCCTAAATTGCACTCCTAAGTTGCATTAAGGGAGAGATACAATCGAGATCAAGGGAGGTAGTAATACCACTCTATAAAGCCTTAGTAAGACCACACCTAGAATCTTGCATCCAGTTTTGTTCACCACATTATTTAAAAGATCTTGAGACTCTGGAAAAAGTACAGAGAAGAGCAACCAGGATGATGAGGGGACTGGAAACTAAAACATACGATGAACGGTTGCAGGAACTGGGCATGGCTAGTCTAGGGAAGAGAAGGACCAGGGGAGACAGGATAGTAACTTTCCAGTATTTGAGGGGCTGCCCCAGAGAGGAAGGGGTCAAGCTATTTTCTCAAGCATCCGAAGGTCAGACAAGGAATAACAGATGGAAACTGATCAAGAAGAGATTCAACTTGGAAATAAGGAGGAATTTTCTGATGGAACCAATGGAACGGAGTTGCCTTCAGAAGTTGTGAGAGCTTCATCACTGGAGGCTTTCAAGAAGAGACTGGATTGCCCTGTGTCAGAAATGGTGGGGTAGGGGCTCCTGCATCATCAGGGGTTAGACTAGAAGACCTCCAAGGTCCTTTCCAGCTCGATTCTGATTGAAATTGATCTCCCCTTGATTAGGTTTGCATTCATTATTACTTGAGCAGCCCTCTGGTGGTTTGGAGGTGTTCTCCAAAGCACCTGAAGGCCAGACAAGGAAGAATGGATGGAAACTGATCAAGAAGAGATTCAACCTGGAAATAAAGAGGGATTTTCTGACAGTGAGAACCATCAACCTGTGGAAGAGCTTGTGGGAGCTTCATCACTTGAGACTTTCAAGAAGAGACTGGATTTCCATTTGTCAGAAATGGTGTAAGGTCTCCTGCTTGGGCAGGGGGTTGGACTAGATGACCTACAAGGTCCTTTCCAACCCTTGTTAATCTGTTAAAGCATAGTTGTTTTGAGTAGGGGGAGAAATATATGCTGGATAAATTCTTCTGCTTCAAGCACTCATATTATCGTTCCGCATTTGAGAAAAAAGAAGCTGCTCGTAGCAAACTGGGGGATTAAAAACAATAAATAAATTTAAGCCAGGAGAATTCCTCTCAAGGTACAGCTCTCTGCTCTGGAGGCAGGAAACCATTTCCAAGGGACCCGTTACTGAAGCATCGGGTCCCAGTCTGAAGACAATTCAAAGGAAAATGACGTCAATGTGTCTCCTGGCGCACGATATACATAACCAGCATGTGTTATGGAGGCTGTAGAAAGAGCCTGGTGGCAAAAAAACTCAGTATCAACTCATAAAACATTTAGAGTTGCCAATAGAAAAGGTGGGTGGAGCAGTGTGGCAGCTTGCAAACCAAAACTGCATTCCATTAATGTTTTCAAAGATAGTAACTAGGTGACTGAAGTTTTTGCTGCGCAAAATTCTAGCTGGAGAGCCTGATTTATGACTCTGGGCTATATCCATTGGAGGATATGAATTAAGACACACCCAGGGGGTGGGGGAAAAACCAGGGTCAAGGGGGACAATGAATGATGTGTCTCAGAGTCGGCTGCACCCAGGCAGTGCCGGACATGGTAACTCCCAATAAATCCTTTTGAAGTTTTGGATGTTTGGGTGGAGACTCATGATTTAAATGGGGTTAAGTGCCAGAATCCTGACAACTGGATTTTTTCAAGCAATTTGCAAGCAGTCCTAATTTTACAACCACAATTCGGCCTGAAATGCCTGTTGCCAAGCCAAACATCGGTTCAAGGAAATTCTGCCCCATTTTACAATTTTTCTCGCCGTGCCTGTGAAAGGAATCACTGTGGTTGTGTTGAGTTAGTAAGGTGGGCGTTAAGTGAATCCAGCTCCCTCCCAGTTAACTTCACTGGTTTGGAGGTCGCAGAAGGGGAAATTGCGTGACCTCCGGGGCACTGCGACCGTCAAAAATAGGAGTTGGTTTGTCAAGCGTCTATTGTGGTTCGCCGGCAACAGGTGCGGACGGCTAAGGTCTTGGAGAGGACTTAGATGAGAGACCTGCGTGTGATGCAGGGATGGGGCCACGGCCATCAGGGAGTGAAGTTCTGCCTTTGGAGAGTGTGGAGGCTGGCAGCAGTGATGAAGAGCAGCACAAGGAGCCTGTGCCAAATGTGCATACATGCAGAGCTGCTCGAAGGAAAGAGCAGCTGCAGCAACATAGGCGACTCGGGAGGAAGGCTGCAAGGTAATGGCCCCTCTCTTAAGAGACAAAAGCCAGCTGAGAAACCAGAGTTCTTTGCAGGAAGCAAAGAAGTTTTTGCACTCAAGCCTTGTGGACATTCGGGATATCTTGGTTTGTGTTTGGAGGCTCTTTGTGTTTGAATTATTGCTTAGTAACTTTATCTGGTGTTCTTGGCAGAACAAGGTTGGGCAAGGCTCTTTCTTATCGGAGCTAATTGGTTTGAAACAGCCTTTTACCTGGGAAGGAACAGGCTTCATAAGAAATCATGAAAAGGTTGTGCTGTTACCACTGTCTCATGCTTGCTTCCTTGGAACCAGGTTTGGGTCAGAACAGCATGAGTTTTGATAGCATGATCCTGGGGGCTGCAGCCATGGGCGTTAAGTTTGACAAACAGTTGCTTTTTTCCCCAATGATGTTGTAACTTTGAATGGTCACTAAATGAACTGTCGTAAATCGAGGACCATTTGTATAAAGAAAGGGACTTTGAGCATCTCATCTGGTCACACTGCAAACGTTGCTTTTTGTAGAGCTGGATAAAAAGAGCTTTTAAAAACAACTGGATTTCGAGGAGGCCTTCAACGGAATTGCATAGCAAATCCAACCCCCCAAATTTGATACTGGGTGGTCCTCGACTTATGACTATTCATTTAGTGACCATGAAGAGTTACAACGGCAGCAGGAAAAGCGACTTAGGAGCGTTTTTCACACTTATGACTGTCACATGTCCCCGTGGTCACCTGATCAAAATTCAGATGCTTGGCAACTTGACTTACAGTTATGACGGTTGCAGCATCCTGGGGGATAATGTGATCTGTTTTTGCGACCTTCCGACGAGTCAAGTCAACAGGGGGAGGCTGAATTCATTGAACAACTGTGCCATTAACTTAATGACTGCAGCAAGGATGGTTGTAAACTGAGGCAAGGCTCGTTTAAATGACTGCCGCAATCAGCAACAGACATCTGAAATCTTGCCCCAGGAAACTGCGGCAAGAAAGGCGATCTCACGGGGCCGAAACTCACTGAATGACCATCTTGCTTAGCAATGCAAATGTTGGGCTCCAATATGTCGTAAATTGAGGACCACCTGTACACTGAGAGTGGTTTCGTAACATGAGGGCTGGGGTGAAGGAGCTCTTCACAAAACAGCCATCTTAAGTAGGTTTGATTGGTCCGAAAATATCCGGTGGATGGAAGATAAATTAATCCTTCACCCTATCAGGATGTTTACAGAGCTAATTGCTGCAATTAGAACGGTTCCCTTTGTAATACAGCTTGAACCTTCCTGTTCATTCATTTATTTTTAATTAAAAAATATCTTTTTTAAAAAGGCAGCTTGGACAAGGAATCTACTGGGATACAAAGAAGGTCCTGCCCTGTTCTAAATGCATCATTTTAATTTAATTTAATTTTTTATTTTTAAAAAAGGATACTGTCCAGTATGAGCTTTTTGAGGGATTGATAATTGGAAAGGTCTTTCATTTCAGGAATATCATTGTAGGAAAAATTAGCCACCTGGAAAGAGAACAAAAAAAATGGAAAAGGATACATAAAGGTGTCCTAATCAACCAGCAGTCAGAAGACATGAGGAAAACTCAAGTGTGCAACACATGGACAGACCTAACCATAGTTTCCACAGGGAAACTGTGAGCATCTTAGACCAAGCCAAGTCCAAAATCCCTTGATAATTCCTGGAAGCTGGCACTCTGACAAAACAGCCATCAATGGGCACACTGAGATAAACAACATTTACATACAATTTGAAAGAGACTATCACAAAGCTGAAAAGGAAATCTAAAACAGAACCTTGCCAGCAATCAACACTGAGATAAGCTTACTGCCAAGATTAACATTAAACCAACAATTAAGGAAACCCCAATCAAATAAACAACCTAATTAAGGAATGAGCAAGACCATTTCTAGCAACATCAATATATAAACAGAGAGCAAACCCCGCTCTCCTCTAGCCCTGATGATGTTACTTAATTGGGTCTGCAAGAAAACCACCAAGCTCGGAGAGCACCAAGGACCTCAAAGAGCTTCCTCCTCCCTCCTTCCCAGCATTGATGATGTTACCTTGTTGGGTGATGAAACGTCTGCAAGAAAACGACCAAGCTCAGAGAGCACCAAGGCCTCACCATTCAGCCCTGAGCTACAAATATTCTATTGCTGTCTTCTATCCCAGCCCAGCCACCATCATTCAATTCAGGATAACTTGGAAAAACAAGAAAGAAAGAAAGAAAGAAAGAAAGAAAGAAAGAAAGAAAGAAAGAAAGAAAGAAAGAAAGAAAGAAAGAAAGAAAGAAAGAAAGAAAGAAAGAAAAGGGAGGGAAGGAAAACAGGAAGGAAAAGAAAGAAGGAAGGAAGGAGGGAAGAAAAGAAAGGAAGAAAAGAAGGGAGGAAGGAAAGAACAAAAGAAAGATACAAATTCCTATAAAGGTTTTAAGCACACTCAGCCTCACTGCTGCAAAGATAAATGCAACTGATCTCTATGAAACAGATCAAAAATTCCACTTTCTTCATTTAGTGTCAAGCACCAAGAAAATCAGGAGATCCAGGTAGTTCAAATGGGCCTAAAAAGATTGATTTGCACGCTTAAGCTCTCTACAAGAATCTGAACTACTAACAGCCAAAGGAAATTGACGGTAGATAAGAGTAGAGGGAATTCATGGGCTGGACTTAAATCTCTTGCGGGCGCAAAGGGACTCATGACTCATGATACATTTGACCCCTCCTTTGGCCTCAGCCTGGTCATCTCCTACACGTAAGTGGGCTGAACAAGGCAGTTTGACTGGCCAGCTAACTGCAAGTGGGGTGGGGGTGAGCCAGATACAAAGGTGTGTTTTGCAACTCACCTGGAGGTTCTTGGGTGGCCTGAAGTCAAAATAGGTGGTTAGTGCATTATGGGAGACATCCAATTCCAACAGGTAAGGCATGTAACTGATGAAAGAGAGATCTAAAAAAGAAAAACGAGATGAGGGATATAAAAGGAGATACGTGTGACTCAGGCCGGTCTAATTTAAATTCTAGTTTGGATCTGAATGGCTGTGATGACTCAGGGCATGGCACAAAGGCAATACAGTCAAATAAGCAAGAAGAGCACCTTTATTATCTCCAACTTTGCCCCCAATGTCCAAGTTACCTTCAGCTGGAGAAAATCGCTCCCAGGAACAGCCTTTAAGTGGAGGAAATTCAGTCCAAAACAAAGTACACACAAACTGCAACTAAAAATCCAAACAAATCAAGCTGCGGTAATTAACTTGATGATAGGGCAGGAGAAGGAATTTCAGACTTGAAAGGCAAGCAAACCACACACAGTTGGGAAGATGCCAGGAACAATGACACTTGTTGACAATACCAGATAATTCACGATTTGCTCCCAACAATTTGCTGCATGCGGTTTCCCTTTTTAAACACTGTGTCCCCAGTTGCAGCTAATGAAGGGAATCAGGGCCCTTTCCTCCCCAAAAGCCATGCAACCCACGTTGCTCCCTTCTCCGTTCCTCCCTGCATGCCCGAGGATGAAGAGGGGGTGGGCCTGGGTCTTCCTCTGAATTCTCTCTGCCTTGCTCTACCTCTCCCTTGTTCTGCCCAGTCGGACTTTGCCCTTCCCCAGTTTCCTACACAGCCAATGGAGCCACACTCCCACTCCCTGTCAGTTGCTCAGCTTCCTTCTCTGAATCAGATTCCAACAGGGAATCTGTTTGAATGCTGCATGGAACTATCCAAGCTGTTCTGTCCAGGTAGTCCTCGACTTATGGCTACAATAGAGTCCGAAAATCCTGCGGCTAAGCAAAGCATTTGACAAGTGAATTTTGCCCCACGTTTAACAACCGTCCTTGCCACACTTAGCAGCCTGGTTGTTAAGTGAATCTGGCTTCCTCTCCCCCCCCCCCAGTTTTCTTTGCTGGACAGCTGGTCACAAAAGGGGATTGTGTAACCCGCCCTGCCCGGGACAAAGCAACCATCATGAATATGAGTTGGTGGCCAAGCGCATGATTGTTGATCCCGTGACTGCTGGGAGGCTGCAAGAGGTTCTAAAGTGTGAAACCTGGTCATCGTCAGTCCCTTTTTTTCCCTGTGCCATTGTAATTTTGAATGGTCGCTCAGTGAACAGTCGTAAGTCAAGGACTACCTGTAACAATGGCCAACCACTTTCGAGGGCAAGAGTAGCCGTGGAGCTCACATACCGCTGATTTTATTGTAGGAAAGATCGAGCTTTTCGAGATGAATGTATTTAGAAAGTACGTGGACGTCACTCAAAAGACAGTCCTGCAGGAATAAAGAAGGGAGAGAGAAAGACGGGATCAGAGAAGGTCTTTCTGGTAGATCTCCTGGAGAACATCTGCCTGAGACCCACCGAGTTCAAAATCCTGCCCTCCAGGGACAGACCTCTGAATGGTCAGGTGGCTCCTTCATCAGGATCTCAATGGGAGTGCCTAGCCAACATCTAAGTGCTCTAGGGCATTACTTTTTGTTGTGGGGTGCCAAAAGCGCATGCATGCCAGCACCCACAATGCAATGTGCCCTGCCCCCCTGCACATGTGCACACAACACTCCCACCCCCTTACTTCACTGCACATGCGCACGCCTTCCAGCTGATTTTCGGCCCATTTGAGACTGTTTTCACCTTCCTGGAGGCTCAAGGGAAGCCTCTGCAGCCTTGGGAGGCTGAAAACAGGCCCGTTTCGGCACTTCTGGTATTTCCAGAAGGCCCATTTTTCGGCCTCCCAAGGTTGCAGAGGTTTCCCTCGAAATAGATTAAAAACATGAGAATGCTTAAGCTATGATAGACCCCAAATCCTCAGCTTTGGGGAGATGAAGTCCATACTTCATAATATCTTCACAATACCGACAAATCATAAAGTCCTCACAATGACTACCAATACTTCATAATCAGGAAGACAAAATCTGCAAGATTTTGATGTATTTGTAGGAAACTAACCACAAAAAAGCTGCATTTTCAGATCAAGCAGAGATTTTGGCTATACCAGGTTTGGTCCAAGAGTTGGAAATTTACATAGGTATCTCATCTCCTTTTACCACCCCTCATCCTGTAATAAACACTTGAGGCAGGTTGAGCAGAAAGAGATCGGTCCAAATTCACCCGTGAGCTTCTGTGGTCCACACTAAACTTGAATCTCTATTTTTGGTTATCTGATTTAAACTCTGCCTTTCTACTCAGTGGAATCTCAGAGTAATTAAAAATAATTAAAATAGAAACTGTGAAAAGCACCTGATGTCGATATCCTAAAGAACCAGGTCACAGTATTTCTAAGCCAAGGTTTCTCAATCTAGGCAGCTTTGACATGGGTGCACTTCAACTACCAGAATTGTTGTAACATCCTCTAACCCCCACTCCTTTAACCTTAAACTATCCATTATTGACCTCACCCACCAAAGAGGTTTGTAAGAGACATGCATAAGTGCACCATCTTGCCTACCATCCCTGTCCTATTGTCCCCATTTATTCATACTTATTTCCTGTATTCTTACTCATGTTTTTAATACTTATACCTATTATCTGGTGATTGACAAATCAAATAAATAAATAAAATAAAAAATAAGAGAAGGAAGGAAGGGGGAAGGAAGGAAAGAAGGAAGGAAAGAAAAGGGAAAGAGGGAGTGGGAGGGACGAAGGAAGGAAAGGAAGGAAGGGGAAAGGAAGGAGAACAGGAAAGGAGAAGGAAGGAGAGAAAAGAATGGAAGGAGGTGAGAAAAAAGGGAGGGAGCAGGAGGAAGGAAAGAAGGAAAGAAAAGGGAAGGAGGGAGTGGGAGGGAGGAAGGAAGGAAAGGAAGGAAGGGGAAAGAAAGGAGAACCAGGAAGGGGAAGGAAGGAAGGAGAAAAAAGAATGGAGGGAGGAGAGAAAGAGAGAGAATACGCATTCCTAAGAGGTCTGTAAGGGGTGTGCATAAGCGCACCATTGTGCCTATCATCCCTGTCCTATTGTCTCCATTTATTTGTACCTATTTCCTGTATTCTTACTCATGCCTATACTTACATCTATTATCTTGTAAGCGATTGACAAATCAAATAAATAAAAGAAACAAAAAATAAAAGAAGGAAGGAAAGAAGGAGAACAATGAAGGGGAAGGAGAGAAAAGAATGAAGGGAGGAGAGAAAGGAAGGGAGAGAATACGCATTCCTAAGAGGTTTGTAAGGGGCGTGCATAAGCGCACCATTGTGCCTACCATCCCTGTCCTATTGTCCCCATTTAATCGTACCTATTTCCCGTATTCTTACTCATGTTTATACTTACATCTATTATCTTGTAAGTGATTGACAAATCAAATAAATCAAAATTCCCCAGCAAACAACAGCTGGGAAATTCTGGGCATTGAAGTCCACTCATCTGAAAGCTACCTAGATTGAGAAACATGGATTGAAATAATCAAAAATTATCTCCAAGATAATGGTGTGCAAGAGATTGAGTTGAGGCATTGGTGGACTTAAATACCCAATGTATGAAGAAAAACTGGATCAAAAGAGCATTGTTAAGATAGCCTTGCTTTAACAGGGGATAGGTGATGTGATGACCCAGAGCATGGTACAAAGGCAACACACTTAAATAAGCAAGAAGAGTCACTTTATTATCTCCAACTTTGCCCCCAATGTCCAGGTTATCTTCGGCTGGAGAAAAACGCTCTCAGGAACAGCCTTTGACTGCAGAAAATTCAGTTTAAAAACAAAGTACATACAAATTGTAACTAAAAATCCAAACAAATCAAGCTGCAGTAATTAACTTGACAGGGCAGAAGGAATTGCAGACTTGAAAGCATAGCAAAACACACACAGTTGGGAAGATGCCAGGAACACAGATAAGCCTCGACAAATACCAGATAATTCATGATTTTTTCCCAACAACTTGCTGTGCGCAGCTTCTCTTTTTTATCCACTGTGTTCCCAGCTGCAGCTAATGAAGGGAATCAGGGCCCTTTCCTCCCCCATAAGCCACACAACTCACATTGCTCTCTTCTCCGTCCCTCCCTGAGTAACCTAGGATGAAGAGGGGGTGGGCCTGGGTCTTCCTCTGAATTCCCTCTCCCTTGCTCTACCTCTGTCCTGCTTTGCCCAGCCGGACTTTGCCCTTCTCCAGTTTCTTCCACAGCCAACAGAGCCACACTCCCTGTCAGCTATTTGGCCTCCCCCTCTGAATCAGATTCTGACAGGGGCATGACAGGTGACAGTGCTGGGGACAAAAGTTTTCTTAAACTCACCGAAAGTGACAGATGAAGGTAGACTTGCTTGGTGCCGCAGGCGGAACGCCCTAAGGTGTGCAGGGCTTCTGCAATGGTTGCTTCGTTCAACATACCATCGAACACATCCTGCGCATGTGCAAAGAGTAACAGAGGAAGACACAGTGGGGCAGAGCAAAAATAATAGAAATGCAAGATTTGGCACTTGTACCTTGGTGAGGCATGCCCAGCAGAGGGCAGACTTCCCTCTTGTGCATGATTATGATTACAATTACGATTACTACTATTGCTATTACTATTACTTTTATTTATTAAACATGAAACTCAGTCAACTGAACAATTAAAAATGCACCACAAGTATCATTGACTGGTGCTAATAGTTGATACAGGTTGCTGCCAGTGTCCTAGGTATCAACCAGGTACCTTAAGATGTACAATGTTCCGAGTAGCTGAGTTTTTTGCAGTTCCGCTGGTGTGATTGCTGGAAACTGCAATTTCTTGATGTGTTTTGTTAATTTCTTGGACATGGCGCCAATTGCCCCAACGACAATGGGGGAATCATTCTTACACCTTTCATCGATAACTGTGTAGTTTCGATGGTCAGGTTGTGATATTTTGTGATATTTTCCCCCGTTCTTTTTCTTTGACTCTGGAATCTCCTAGTATCGCGCTATCAATAAATTGTACATTTTGGTTTTCAACAACTGTGATATCTGGTATGTTGTGTTCCAAATGGCAATCCGTCCGTATTCGAAAGTCCCACAAAACCTTCACCTTCTCATTTTGAACAACTTTTTCCACTTTATGTTCCCATGACTTTTTGGATAAGTAAGGCATATTTTTTACATAATGACCAGCGGATTAATTTAGCAACTCGGTCATGTCTAACTTTGTAATTAGTCTGCCAATTTTGCTGCACTCACATATTAAATGAGAAACAGTTTCAACTTTGTTGTTGCAAAGTCAGCAGTTTCAATTGTCAGTAGATTTTTGTATCTCCTTCTCCTTCTTCCTTCTCCTCCTCCACCATTACTATTAGTTGTTTATTATTATTATTATTATTATTATTAATTGCAAGCTATCCAGATGTTCAGCCTGGGTTTGGCATTTCTGTCCACTTATTGAGTCCTTACCAAGGACCTGGGATAGGCAAATCTGGATGTTTGACGGTGTTACAGATATTCTTTGCAGGATGGAAGCTGTTCCAAGTATTATGTTATTGTTGTTATTGTTATCATTGCTTATTGTTGTTATTGTTATAATAATTAAATAAATTAATAATTACATTTATATGCTGCCCATCTCACAGTCACCTGGCTCCATTTAGAGGAGTCTTCCCAAAAAAATCCCTCCCGCAAATCTCCCAATAAGAGCTTCCTCTGCAATTCCAGTAATGCTCTGAATAGAGCAAGGGTCTTCAAACTTGGCAAATTTAAGACTTGTGGACTTCAACTCCCAGAATTCCTGAGCTAACATGACTGGAGGAGGAACTCTGGGAGTTGAAGTCCACAAGTCTTAAAGCTGTCAAGTTTGAAGACCTCTGGCATAGAACCACCTTTGCAAAAGCCTCCCTCCCAGTCTCCTCAGGAGCCCCCTCCCCAATTCCCATAATGCCCCATGTAGGGGCGACCTTCCAAAAACTCTTACCTCCTCATTACCATAATACTCCACATAGAGGCACCTTTCCAAAAGCCCCCCCTCCCAAGTCTCAAGAGCCCCGCTCCTCAATTCCCGTAATTCTCCATATAGAGAATTTTTTCCAGAAACCTCTCCTCCCCAAGTCTCCTCAGGAGTCCCCTCCCCAATTCCCGTAATGTCCCATAAAGGGGCACCCTTCCATATGCCCCTCCTGTAAATCTCCCAATAAGAACCCCCTTCTCAATTCCCATAATGCTCTGCATAGAGGCCTCTTTCCAAAAGCCTCCCTGCCCCCCAAAGTCTCCTCAGGAGCCCCCTTCCCCAATTCCCATAATGTTCTGAATAGGGGCACCCTTCCAAAAACCCCTCCCGTAAATCTCTTAATAAGAGCCCCCATCTCAATTCCTGTAATGCCCCATTTAGAGGCACCCTTCTAAAACTCTCCCCCCTCACACAAGTCTTCTCAAAAGCCCCCTTCCCAATTACTGTAATGCCCTATATAGGGGCGCCCTTCCAAAAGCCCCTCCCATAAATCTCCCAATGAGAGCCCCCTGCCCAATTATAGGGGGACCTTTCCAAAAGCCCCTCCCGAAATCTCTTAAAAAGAGCCCCCTCCTCAATCCCCGTAATATCTCATATAGAAGTGCCCTTCCAAAACTCCCCCCCCCAAGTCTCCTCAGATGCCTCTCTCCCCAGTCTCATATTGGGGTGCCCATCAAAACTCCCTCCCGAAATCTCTTAAAAAGAGCCCCCTTCTCAATTCCCGTAATTCTCCGTATGGGGGCGCCCTTCCAAAAGCCCCAATAAGGAAACCCCCCTTCCTCGTTACCGTAATGCCTTCGCGCAGCGAAAACTCTCCCCCTCCCACCAGTCCCTCTCGTAAATCCCCTAATAGCGCCCCACCACCTCCACTGGCGGCCGCACCTCCTCCATGAACTCCGGCTCGAGCTCCGACTCGGTGGACTCCTCCTCCTCCTCTTCCTCCTCCTCGCTGTCCTCCTCCTCCTCCTGTTCCCGCGGGGACCGCTCTCCCGGGCCGCCGGCGCGGAGGAGCGAGAAGGTGACGGAAGGCGCCGTCACCCAGGACCGCGCTCGCGCCATGCGGTCCTCCAAGGAGGCCTGGCTCGTGTCTCGCCATGACTGGTTGCTCTGCGACGACAGCGGCGACGGCGACCGGGGTGACGGAGATCGCGGCATCTTTCGTGGGGGAGGGAAATAAACAAAACAAAACAAAAAACAACCGCGCCGGCTTCGCCTCTCAGGGGCGGAGCGCCGCCATCTTGTTGGCGGGCCGTTACCACGGCGACGCCAAGGGGAAAAAAGCGGGGGCGCTGCCGACGTTGCGTCATCGCCCCCGCGTGTGTTGCGACGCTACGCGGGGCGTGAGGGGAAACGTAGTTCGGGCTGGCTTCGAGGGTGTTAGATTTTATTTGCCGCGGTGGCTTCTGGGAGGCTTTGGCCTTCTATATTTAGGAGTGGGTTGTTGTTTTTTTCCCCCAAAGGGTGGACCTTAGCTCCCAAAAGTTGAAGTCCACCTCTCTTAAAGTGCCTCAGGTTGAAAAATGCTTAATATGAGCCATTAACTGGAGCAGAGAGGTCCTGATGGATGATCTCTGGGCACACCGATTTCCCTGCCCACCCACCCACGTACCTCTGTGTTGCCAGCCCTTCGAGATAGGCCACATCAAGAAAAGAGACACCCTGCCNGGCACACCGATTTCCCTGCCCACCCACCCACCTACCTCTGTGTTGCCAGCCCTTCGAGATAGGCCACATCAAGAAAAGAGACTTAGCATTGTATGGATTCAGGCTGTAATTGAGATACTTCCTGGCTTGCAACCGTTTCGTTTTGTGGCCAAAGTTACAGCACTGAAATCAAGTGACTTGTGACCGTCATTCACACTTAATGACCGTTCCACCCACCCCATGGTCACATGATCAAACTTTGAACCCTTGGCAACCGGTTCCTATTTTATGACCCTTGCAGTATCCTGGGGTCATGTGATCGATCACCTTTTGCAACTAAAGACAGATAATCAGAGTTGGAAGGGACCTTGTATTTTCTTTCTTTCTTTCTTTCTTTCTTTCTTTCTTTCTTTCTTTCTTTCTTTCTTTCTTTCTTTCTTTCTTTCTTTCCTTTCTATTTGTCAATTGCTTACAAGATAATAGTGTAAGTTAAAAGTCAACTTATGAATACATGGATACATATAAGAAAAAAAAACAAAAATAAAAGAAAACAATAGGGGCAGGGTGGTAGGCACAGGTGCGCTTATGCATGCTTCCTACAGGCCTCTTAGGAAAAGAGGTGAAGTCAGTAGTAGACAGGCTAGGTTAAAATTTTGGGTTGAGGAAAAAAACCAGAATCAGGTAGAGTATTCAGTCATTGACCACTCTGTTGCTGAACTCCTATTTCCTGCAATCAAGTTTGGTGCAGTTAACCTTGAGTTTGTATCTATTGTGTGCTCTTGTGTTGTTATGTTGAAGCTGAACTATTCATTGACAGGACATGTTAATGTATGATTTTATATACCCTACTTAGATCAGACCGGAAGGTGCATAGTTCTAAGTTTTCTAGGTCTAGAATTTCGAGTCTGGTGGCATCAGGTATTCTGCAAAGCAGTAGAGAGTGGAGAACTCTTCTCTGTGAATCATTCTCTGGACCTTTCTCTAACTGTGTTAATATCAGATACGTAATGTGGGTTCCAGACTGATGAGCTGTATTCAAGTATTGGTCTAACAAATGTTTTGTATGCTCTAGTTATTAGTTGTAGGTCATCTAGTCCAACCCCCCTGCCCAAGCAGGAGACCCTACACCATTTCAGACAAATGGCAGTCCAGTTTCTTCTTGAAAGTCTCATGTGATGGAGTGACTTCACTCAACAGTTGTCTTGCTTAGTAATGGAAATTTGGAGTTCCTTTATGGTTGTAAGTTGAGGACTATCTGTAGCAAATTTTGAGGAAGCTGGAACAAATTTTTCCTTCCGGCTTCTTATACCACCAAACATCAAGGAGGGCCAGTTTTGAGTTTCTTTCTCACCTGAGGCCATTGCTGGGGCCAAAGGAAGGAAGGGGTTTGATCCTCTGGCACGTATTTATGACCATTGCGGCATCCCATGGTCATATGATCCCCCTTTATGACCTCCTGATAACCAAAGTCAAAGGGTGAAGCCAGATTTGCTTAACAACCAGGTCACTAACAACTGTAGTGATTCACTAAAACAAACGTGGCAAGAATATTCATAGAATGGGACAAAACTCGCATAACAAATGTCTCACCTTGCAATGGAGATTTTGGGCTAAATCATAGTCATAAGTTGAGGATTTACCTGTATAGGACTGGTATAAAAGCACCATATTTCAAAAAATTCATAGCTCAGGGTTGAACTATAGAGTCTTTGCTGCTCTCTGAGCTTCATTGTTTTCCCGACCCAGTTAGGTAACAGCTTCAATAATATGAAAGTTCAAGCAATGGGTTAGATTCCTGGAAGCAACAGATTTGAGATATGTTCAGTGCTACTTTGGCGTTGGAAATGTAACATGGAAATAGGGGCCTGTTATCATATGTGGTGGAAATGTATAAAAGAAAAATAAAATAAAGTACTGGTCTAAAATAATGGTTTGGATAGAAGAGATGGTTAACCAGAAACTAGAGTTCAGACCAGAAATGTTCTTACTGGGAATTATTAATCAGAAATACAGTAAAGGAACAATATATTTAATGATGCATATAATAATAGCTGCAAGATTGGTGTATGCCCAAAACATATGAAGATAGCCTACAGAAAGTGAAATAATAAGGAAAATATTAGTCTGTGCAGAGATGGACAGACTAACTTTCGAAATCAAAGAGAAGAGTGAGAAGTCTGGAGCAAAAAGTGTCAGTGGCTAGAGTCAAGGAAAAAGAAAGAAAGGGTTGGTGCTTTACAGGAAGAAAGTTAAAGTTTTGTAAACCAAAGAGAATGGAAAATAATGGACAAATACGGGATGATACAAATGCATGAGTATAAAAGATGGTTGTAAATATGTAGATAATTGTAGATAAATTTAAATGCAGCTAACACTATACTAATAACATAAGGGGAAAAAGAAATTAACAGTTTTGTGTCTCTCTGTAATAGAACTTGGATGGCCAAAATGATGGCCAAGAAAGTTGCAACTGTGTTCAATTGTTTTTAATGCTTATTCAATATTTTTTTTAAAAAAAATAAATAACCGGATATACTAAACAAGCATCTTTCCTTCTAACAATGTTTATTAAATTACGATTCTTTTTTTAAAAAATAATCAGGACATTTGGGGAGTTATTTGCTACCCCAGAGCTGCATAGCTGTCCTGCAACATTCTTCCAAAATCACATTTATTTGGTTTCAATTGCTTTTCAACTTCAAAGCCCTGGCTTGGCTGTGGAAGGAAACACCGAGGAAGGGTCTTTCTTGAATGGTCCATTTCAGAAATATCCTGCTGGGGTTTCCATCTGGACATGCTGACTTCTGTGCTGAGAAAAGGCCAGCCCTCATCAAATTAACAGTTAGGCTGGCAAAACATCCGTGAAAGACTTGAGCTGCTGCCCGAGTGGACATTTTATAAGGGAGAAAGAGAGAGAAGTTGGTCTCCCGAGGAGCTTCCTTGGATTTTGGAGAAAGCTGGCAGCCTGTCAGTTTAGGTTAATGAATTATCCACCCTGAAGTGCTCCAGAGTTTATTTTCCACCATCTGGAAAACACCCAGCCCTTTCTGCTGGGATTTACAAAGGTTGAGCCAAGAGAAGAGGTTATTAAAAACTTTAGGAGTGAGGGGTGGGGTGGGGTGAGAGCGTTAATAACAGACAGATAATCAGATAATGGAAGGGAAGTGGAAGGGACCTCATAGGTCATCTAGTCCAACCCCCCACCCATGCAGGACAGCCTACACCATTTCTGACAAATGGCAGTCCAATCTCTTGAAGGTCTCAAGTTGAAGCTCCCACAACTTCCAAAGGCAACTTCTGTTCCATGGGTTGATTGTTCTCACTGTCGGAAAGTTTCTCCTTTTTTCCAGGTTGAATCTCTTCTTGTTCGGTTTCCATCCATGATTCCTTGTCTGGCCTTTGGATGCTTTGGAAAATAGCTTGACCCCCTTCCTCCCTGTGGCAGCCCCTCAAATATTGGAAGATGCTCTTCTGTCTCCCCTGGTCCTTCTCTTTACTAGACTAGCCAGGCCCAGCTCCTGCAACCGTTCGTTGTATGTTTTAGCCTCCAGTCCCCTCATCAACCTGGTTGCTCTTCTCTGCACTTTTTCTAGAGTCTCAACATCTTTTTTATAATGTGGTGACCACAACTGGCCACAATACTCTAGGTGTGGTTTTATTAAGGCTTTATAGAGTGGTATTAGTACCTCCCTTAATCTCGATTGTATCCCTCCATTAATGCAATTAAGGATTGCATTGGGGTTTTTTTGGCCGCTGCTGCACACTGCGGGCTCATATTCCATCTGCTCAGCTGCGACAGAGTAAAAAACCACTGCCCTTGGGTGCCTCTGTCTGAAGATGGAGCTGACTTTATTCGGGTGGAATTCAAGGGGTTCTCGGTGGTCTCTTGAGCTTGATGGTTTTCTTGCAGACATTTCGTTACTCAAGCTAGGTAACATCACCACTGCTAGAAAAGGTTGTATATAAACGGAGAGCAAACCCCACTCCCTCCTAGCACTGATGATGTTGCCAAGTTGGATAGTGAAATGTCTGCAAGAAAACCACCAAGCTGAGAGAGCATCAAGACTCCTCATTTCAACCTGAGCTCCAAATATCTTCCTTTTCTGGTACAAATAAGGCTATGGAAAATTCTTCCTCCTCCTCCCCCTCATCCCTGCATACCCCATCCCTTCTAGCACTGCAGATGTTACTGTGTTTTCCCCAAAATAAGACCTTGTCTTATGTATTTTTTGTCACCAAAAAAGGCACTAGGTCTTATTTTGGGGGGAAGTCATCCACTGACAAACCTCACTTGCGTGCATCGCCCACAGCCTCCTTTTCGCTGTCAGAGGCCTTCAGGAACTTCTTCTTCTGCAGCCGGCAAGGCTTTCCTGAAGGCCTCTGCAGCCTGTAGGATCGATCCAGAGCTTTGTTCTCAGCTCCAGAAGCCTTCAGGAAAGCTTTGCCATCCTTGCCAGCTGCAGAAGAAATGGGCCGGCAAGGCAGGTGTCGAGGTGTGCGGGGCCTGGCTACAACTGTCCAAAGGGAAGTAGTAAGGCAGCTCCACCCCCCCTCCTTCCCTACTCTAGCTTAATTTTTACACATGTACTCTGGAATAGGCGGGTTCTTAATTAGGGCTTATTTTGGAGGTCGGGCTTATATTGGGTACACGAGTAAAAATCAAGCTAGGACTTACTTTCGGGGTAGGTTGTATTTTCGAGAAAACAGGTTATCTAGTTGGGTAATGAAATGTCTGCAGGAAAACACCAAGCTCAGAGAGCACCAAGGGCCCCACAGTCCTCCTCCTCTCTGCAAACCCCACTCTTCTAGCACAGATGATGTCATCTAGTTGGGTGATTAAACTGCAATGATTCACTTCACAACAGTGGCAAGAAAAGTCGCAGAATGGGGGCAAAACACATTTAACAAATGTCTGACTTAGCAACAGAAATTTTGGGCTCACTTGTGGTTGTAAGTTGAGGACCGCCGCTAAGCATCCAAAGAGATCGTCGGTGCATCGAAGGAGAGCCCACAATGCAATCACGAGGAGTTTCAAAGTTATCTTTTAATTTTCCAGTTCAACCAAGAGGGAAAAGCAAGCTAAGCAGGAGAAGGATGGAAGACCTGGGGACCAGATCAGATCGGAGAAAGTGGCTTTTTGCTTTGCACCCTGGAGGGAGATGTAACAAGTGGACTACAATCAAAACTGCTGCTCCCTTCACATCCTTTGAAAATATTTATAATAAAACAAAAAACCCACCAAATTCTCAAAATCAGGGTCTTGGTTGATCCAGGGCTGGGCTTCTACCAGTTTGAGTGAACTGATATTTAATTTTATGGCCCGTTCAGTGAACCAGAAAATCCCACCCCGGTTGGCCCTGCCCACCCCCCCCAGGTGTCTCCATGTGGCCAGTTTTGGATGCCGTTTTGGATCGCTGTGGTGCAGGACGTTGACTAGGCCATGCCCACCATGGCCACGCCCACCCAACAACCCAGCAGAGAACCGATTGCTAAATTTTTTGAAGCCCACCCTTGGGTCGATCCCAATTCCCCCACCCCCCCAGTAGGTGGAAGGGAGCATGATCAGATCTGAACATAGCCGTGATAGGATCCTGCAAAAGTGAACTCCTGGGAAATTCCTCCCCGACATCCCTCTACATTCCATCAAATGTCACTGGTCACATCGTGGTTTCGGACAGGTCTCGTCATGGTGATCTGGCATCTGCCATGCTGGCATCTCAACTTCTGCTGGCCCCACTGCCAATCCTTCCCAGGAAGGTGGAGTTCCCAAGACCAAGCCAACAGGAAGTTGTGCAGAGTGCGAGCCAACCCAGCCTCTTAAAATTGGTGCAAAATAGAGTAAAATAATGCTACTAAGTTCTCTAACAATGAGCTAAAGTTAGCCATAAAGACATGTGTGTGTGTGTGTGTGTGTGTATGTATGCTATTCAGCTATGTCATTATAGTTGTGCTTTTAAAGTTGTAGTGATGTTTCGGCAGAATCTCATCTGCCATCATCAGGCTTCTGTATTGTGTTCGTCTGTGGGTCAGA